>WAAG01079233.1:0-25999 GCA_013390105.1 Tichodroma muraria
ATGCTAAAATCACCATATAAGAGTATTTTGTCTTGCATTGATATTGTAGACAAGGCAGTGCAGGTAGATGATGGAGTAGGTAGAGAATATTTATTGCAACAGGAGTATCTGAAAGATGTGAAAAGAGTAAGTAAAATGGGAAAGGTTATTTTTGGTTGAGAAAGGAAACTTCTTGGGCCACATCTTCCTGTAGTATTGTCAAGACAAATGTTTCCTGTTTTGTTCTGTCATTTTGTTTTTCCAGGAGTAGTTCTGCTGGTTGCTGCCATGCTCCACAGGAAGAACTCAAAGTTCTGGATTTTTGTGCTGGTGTTGCCATCCTGCTGGTGTTAGCTCCCTTTCTGGGAATGTAGCATGTTTTGCCCCTGCAACAGATATTTTGTGACTTGAATGAATCACTTAATTTCACTGTCCTTCAGAGGCAGAAGTAGTAACCCACATTTACTTTTGTCTCTTCAGTGCTTATAAAATGTTCAGTTTTATTCCTGGAGTGTTCTCTCATGTGAGGATAAGGCTGTTCTCTGAGGGAATTTCCAAGTAAAACGCTCCTGACCAGTAGTTTTTAAACGTTGTATTTGCTGTAGAAGGTGTCATTTTCTTCGTTGTAATTGCAAGTGCTTCAGCACTTCTGAAAATCTAATTAACCTTATAAAAGGAAGAGCACATTGATATTTGTAGGGAGAATGAAGAATGTAGGACAGAGTTAAGCTGAGAAAGTAAAGGATAATATTTAGTTGCAGCCATGGTAATGATCACGGGGACACTCTTGTTTCACAAGCTCTGTGACAAACAGTCCCTGTGAATAAATTGTTTTTATTCTGCAAGCAGCTTCTTTCTCCCTGAAACTGAACCGAGCCAGCCCCTTGAGGCAGAGTTAGGATATTACGGTTCAGAGAAGCTGGGTTTCAGGAAAAATCTGAAATCTAGGGCCTCACAATGTACTGTATGGATTGTTGTATTGTAATTGATTGTAAAATCAGTATTTTGATGCAAATACCATTAGCCTTGCATCGTGGCTGTGTTTTAATTCCTTGAGAGTTTTAGCTGGCTACCTTCAGCTGACAGGACCCGAGGGAGTGGCTTGCAGCTGTGTCAGGAGAGGGTTAAGTTGGATAATAGGAAAAGGTTTTTTTTCACCCAGAGGGTCACTGGGCACTGGAACAGGCTCCCCATGGAAGTGGCCACATCACCAAGCCTGACAGAGTTCAAGAAGCATTTGAACAATGCTCTAGGGTACATGGTGGGAATGGTAGGGTGTCCTGTTCAGGGCCAGGAGCTGGACTTGGGTGATCCATGTGGGTCACTTTCAACTCAGGATAGATATTCCATGATTCTTTCAACATTCCCCTTATTTTGCTAGAACAGTCCTTTTGCAGTGTGACAATGGGATACTTTTCCTGGTGGTGAATAACCTTGCACAGCTGGTAAATACTGGAGTGTGAAGGGGCTGATAGAGTGGTCTGAGATGCTGAGGCAGCAGAGTAGGTTAAGGGCAGTATTTTCCCCTGTACTGACAAGTTATCAAGTTGATTTCTAGTGTACATTTTTTACATATGCACTATATATGTGCATGTATATACATGTAAATATATACTGTTTTTTCAATAGGAAGCACCTTTCCCCACCCTTAAATCCCAAACCTGGCCTATGAAATTTATAGCTGAAATATTTTACTATTTACTGAGATCTAAGAATGCAAAGCCTGAAGAAAAGCAGACTTTGAGGAGCTTTTAACATGTACTGAGGAAGATGGATATAAAAACGTTGAATCATGTTGTTTCGGTGCATTTGTATTGGTTATGCAGAATTCTACTGTCATTGCATCCTGGTGGAGGACACAGAGATTCCTGTTACACTGCTAGCACATAGAAAAATTCCTGGAGAAACCCTACAGGTTGCTGCTTTCCAGCTGCACCTCCATGTCTGCTCAGAGAATCAGCTGTGCCCAAAGCATCAACTTCCCCCAGCAGTTCAAGGCACAGGGAAACCACCTTGAACTTGTATGTTGCACTAAGTCACTCATGAAAGATGAATTACTGGAAACTTGGGAGTTTGTGCTCATCCAAACGCAGAGATGCGATGGCAGCTGTGAAAATGAGTGCAGTTCCCCAGAGGCAAAGCAGTGCTATGTTTGGGCTGCAGCAGCCTGGGACAGAGAAGGGTGAGAGAAGCCACAGCAGGACAGCTGAGGCACCAAAAATGCTTTCATCTTACGTGTGGCCTTTTGGACAAACTCACGTTGTATCAACCCATGACATGAGACAAAGCTGCTTTTAAGAACACTGATGCAAAAATGAGGTCTTGGGTGCTCATTTATGGTTCAAGTAGCAGTTTATATATTTATTATAATTATACACAACCTTGACAATCTATATTGCCATTCAAAAATAAATCGAAGTCTTGTCGGTTTGCACGTGATCTGCCACTACTGAATCCCATTTACATACATCGTAAACATTTGCCACACTTAAACACCACTTTAAATTCTGACCCTCCCATCTCTTCCCCCCTCAACCCGTGCAGATACGGTTATGGACTGTGGAAAGAAACTTTGCCAACCACTGCAACATTCAGGGACTATCACCTTTTTTGATCGACTGAATTAAACTATTCCAACACTTGGGAGAGGTGGCTGATGGGTATAGCTCTTAATTGTATAGCTCTTAATTGCATTGTTGTTTAAAATGATTCTTCATGGATTTCATTGCATTGGTCCCTGGTTTTCATTGCTTGACGTATTTCCTTCTGACCAGGAAAAAGGGAGACAAGGTTTAACAGCTGTGTCAGTAAGTCCCATCAAGCACATTCCTGGTTTAGTATTCTGCAGTGCCGAGAGTCACACTTAGTTGTTTTCACTGTTATTTACACGTGTAGTAAGTGGTTGAAGTCTTCAACTTTCAACGGCAGAGAATCAAGAATTCAGCTAGGAGTCAGCCACCCCACCGTACGCCGTGCGCAGCTACTGAGCTTGTGTTTATACTCCAACTGCTATCTTGGGAGTTGACATTAAAATTTATGAGGCATTAATGCTTTTTGTTAAGCAACATGCTTTTTACCACCTCTTTTGAGAGTTTGTCTCCTGGTGCCTGAAAGATGAGAAAACTTAAGAGAAGTGTAAAACTTAGCAGAAGTGTAAGAAGCAACAGAATATTCTTCCATCGAGTTAATAAACTCACAGTTCGTGGCAATTAATATAAGCATCCTTAGAGCAGGCAGGCCTTATACCAGCCCACAACTCAAGTTTGGCCATCTGAGCTTCGCTTGAGAAGGGCTCACAGAAGTGTGGAAGCATTACAGTTTGATTACACAGCAATGAAAAGTCCTAATTTGAGGAATGAGGTTCACGATGGCACTGATCTATGGGAATTGAATTCAGCTTTTTTTCCTAGAGCAGCTGAGCAGGTGCTTAGAACCAGCAAACGCAGCGCGTTTGCAGTGCAGCTTCATGTTTTGGATGCTAGCTTTGATTAACTGACAGACGTGGAAAACCAGAGCTCAGAAGTGCAGATTCCAAGTTTTGTTAAGGCTGTTAATTTTTCACACTGGTGTCAAAAAATAACTGGGAAGAAAAGCCTCCTGCTAGCTCCTTGCTTGTTTCCTGAAATTACGCTTACATAATCCTTACAGGAAAACCCACACTTAAATACGGAATATTTGAGAACTGTTATTAGCAATCTGTAGGAGAGACTGGAACTCTCTCCTAGTAGAGAGAGGAAGAGAGAGAGAGCACACAGAGAGGTTGGAAAATATTAAGGAATTTTAAATGTTGAAGATACAAAGAAATCTCATCAACAGGCAGACTGGCTGCTTTACGTTGACAGCTTCCACTCGTATGTGGAAGAACCAAAACCTCCATCCCACACACAAGGCGTGCAGAACGCTGGAGCTGCACGGCAGACGCTGCACTGCCCCTCCTGTGCTGCAGCCAGAGCCAGGGCACCTTCCCCCACTCCCCGGGGCCTTGGGAGGCAGAGCGGGAATACACGTTGTGGAATAGGGGTTGGGTGTTTCCCAATTGCCTCGCAGCATTCAGGAGCCAGCTGCTCACTCCGCGCTTTGCAAGCATGGCCCAAAGGCAGCGGCAAGGACAGCGCCAGAAGCCAGCAAGGGAGAGGAGTCTTCATTCAAAGTTAGACATACGAAATGAAAACCAACATTCACAATCAAGGGGTGTTTTGTCACGAAGGAGCAGCTTCAAGAAAGAAGAGCATAAACCCCTAACTTAAGTGTTACAAATCTGTTTACGTTGTATCTAAATGAAATTCAAAGAAACTCCTTGGAGTCTGAAGTACCGTCATAAAAAAAAGTGGAAAGGAGCTCACGAATCAGTTCTAAACTAAACTTAATTTATTAAAGAAAATTAAAACCAATTAATTTTGAAGTCCTTTCTCGAGCAAGCCCATTAATGCTCCAGAGAGGAGAGAATGAGTCCTCTTTAAAGGAAAGAAGGAAGCTCTTACTGGTAAAATGAGACAACATATTCATATGCTGGTTTGTAACTAATCTTTACATGAAACTTTAGAACCTGATTTACAAAACTTTTGTTTTTTAAACAAACTCTACTGCCTTAATAGTGTTGCTTCCTTTTTTAATTTTTGTGAGACAGAGGGAACATTTTCAAATATTAGAAATGTACCTTGCCCTCAGCAGAAAGTTTCAAGTAAGGTATTATCAACAAAGATCTGCTGTTACAACAGACAAGATACAGGGCAGCAGATCACTGATGGTTCCCTAACAAAACTTTATGTTGCAAAGACACTCTGGTGCTGTCAGGGTAGGCAGAGGAACTTGCTCGTTGAGTCTGACACACAAAATCTCAAGTTGTGCACAGTGTCTAAGTACTTAAATGTGTCCTGGTAAAATCTCCTCTTCGTAACAGGAAACAGATCACATACCAGCAAGTCATATATTAACGTGAACCTCACTGTGGAAAGATCAACTCTGCCATCCCAAATGGGATTCCTAACGTGACCTCAGAGCCAGTTTCTGTGGGCAGCATTGCTCTTCAGCAGGGATCCAGAGACAGACCAGATGCACAGCAAAAAAACCCCTGTTCTAGTAAGAAAACTTGATTACAGCCATCTGTCTGAACCACATCTCTTTTAAGCGTGCAGAATTATTCTAGCCTTTATCCTAAGCATTGCCTCAAACATCTGTGATATAGTATTAAGCATCTGATGGCCATGAGCAGAGGACACTGTTCTTGCACATGACCTGTTAGCTACTGGAGAGCTGACACTGGAGATTTCTGCAATTTTGTGCTCTTCTGCCACAGGTACCAAGACATCTACCCAGACAAATTATTGTGTAGCTGGACTTTAAGAAGCGAGTACTTGAGAATGCTACTCATTATTACAGTGCTGTGGTAAAAGCCATTAGGAGATAAATGGTGTTAAAGCCAGCCCAGCCTGACTGGAAGGAGAGCTGATGCTGCAGCACAATCACCCCCTCAGCACCAGAGGTGTGACTACTGTGGCAGAACTCGAGACAGGTTACAGAGGAGCTGCAGAACAGCTCTCCTCAAGGTCACTCAGGTTTTGTTCAAGGGCATTTAACATGTAAACTTACAATGTCAGACTATCCACACTGATTGCATGGAAGAGGAACAAGAGCAAAGTCCATGCATCTCAGTCACCTGATGTCACGCATGAACATACAATTCCAGCACTTGAACTAGTCTGGCAGATTTATGTACAGCCATAAATGATGCCTCCTTTTTCAGTGAAGATATGGGAGAGTTGAACTCACCTCTCCTAGGGGTCATGAATTACTTTTTGTAGCATGAACAGTGGTATAAGATGAAGGGCACAGCCAAAGATAAAACGGTTGCCAAAGCCAGAAACAAGATTGTGATTCTTCACTTGTCTACAATGGCAACACCTCCTATGGGAGAACCGCTGCAGGAGTGCCTGGTTAACATCTGAAGTTGTTTCTGGGACAGAGTTCATGTCACTGAAGCATTACACTGCAACTTATTTTAGTTTCTTATGCTGGGTAAAGAAACCACTTTTCATAGTTACAGTAGCCCATTCCCACTCTGATAATAGAAGAGTTGTTTGAAGTCAATAGTGACGGGCTTTAGCAAGTGCTGCAATACCTCAGTGACTGACGGAAGCATTTGGAATATATTTGGGACATACACTGGACCTTGACAACGTTTAAGACCTATCAAAGAAAACAGTGATTCATTCTACTGTGTAATAATACATTGTAGACACTTTCATTAGAGAGCTAAAAGACCACAGCTAAGTGGTAAGCTATGCAAGTTCATCAAGTACATTCCATCTTTGGGGTAACAATATCCAGTTTCTAAGCTCTTTTGTTTTGGTCCTTTGACCAAAAAAATTTACATGCTGATCATCAAGGCTTAAATAAGGTCTTAGCATTTCTTTCAAGTTTACACCAAACAGCATTTAAGCAACCTCAAAATCAGGGTGGTGGTAGCCAGTTTGCACAGCACCGTTTCTATCGTTTCTCCTCTCCAGGATGAGATACGATCAGGATGTAAATTGAATTCAAAACAAAAGGAGCGGAAATTATTCCATGTGCAATAAGACATTTTCAAGGGAAATACGCAGCAGGCCTCGAATGTTCTCCCCTTTCATCCTGTTCTCACCAGCATCACCCTGTCCTAAGTGCAGTAGGGAACGTACAGCAACGTGCAGAGACCAGGAATTCCAGCACACGGCAGAGCCACGAGGCTGGAGCAGCTCGTAATGAAGCCTGGTAGTGGTATGGGAACCCAGAAAACGCTTAAGCTCGTATTATTCAGTTCCTATGAAAAAGACCGTACAATTCTCATGGTACATCAACAAGATGGACTGGTATGCCAACTAACCTCTATTTTAATATTTAAATTATAACAATACAATAACTAGAAAAGGTCAGTGCTTCAAGTGACAGGTTTTGCCACTTCAATTCCAATATTTTTCCAAAATAAAGATGCGATTAGATCTACACTTGAGCATCAGTAGTGCAATACAGTATCCTTTCCTGAATAAAGGAGCTGAGGTTTATCCACAATAAAAGCTTTAAATAAGGTAGATCGTTGCCATTTATATATCAATTCTGTATGTTTGATATAAAATATATTGGGAAAGCTTCAACTGACTTATACAATCTACATTTGGCTAAAGCTCCACATAAGCAGCATCCGTGGAAATGAACATCAGAGGTGTACATAATATAAAACACTTTCAAAACTACTCAGCAACAAACGACAGAAGTTTGGCTAAGAATAACTGAACATCTGAGGGGTGTACCAGACAAAAAGAATGGACCCTGCGGTTACTTGCACTATTTTAATGAAGTAAAAGAAATGCAAGGTTTAGTCCACTTCCATTTCTCCGGGGGGTTTGCTCTGCTGAGGGTTGTCCTTCGCCGGTTCGGCTTTCGTTTCAGCAGCGCTCTGGCCGTTCACTGGTCCGTTGTGCTCCCCGTTAGCTTTGGGCTGCCCGTCACTGGGAGGTTCTACCTTCGGCTTGGGCTTCGACAGAATGGGATTACAGAAGCCATCCAACTCCTAGTCGTGACACAAGCGAGACAGCAAGGTCATCTGGTGGCACAGCAACTGCACTCAATCCACGACAATGTCTCTAATTGGTTTCTGGTCTGTAAAGGCCTGGAATTTCATTGTCAAGGCAGACTTCTCTATTCTGTCAAGTCTAGAAACTTCAAAGAAAGCCTTTCACTACCCAAGGAGCTTCTGCTTTGTTACAAACCTCTATGACAACCCGTTCTGTAGAAACCTGGTGCTGAAACTCAGGGTGTTTTAAAAAGGCTTGTGCAGAGGTACTATGGTAAATCAAGAGACAGCACTGAAGAGTGCTCTGACTGCTGCTCCCTCTGTGCAGATCTTCTAACAGCTTTGAAATCTCTGCAGATGTAACATTCTAGCTCAGATCTAGGCTAACACCTGGTTCAGGAAAAACTGATTAGAATGCAACAAGTACAATTTTTTTTTTTTACCTTAGATTTTGCTAGTATTTCTGCCACTTTGACAACTGGATCCTGAGTTAGACTGAGTTTATTCTGGGCATTCATTTTGCTGTTCAACCAATTCATAGCCTCATTAATGTATTTTTCGACTTTCTCCATCTCAGCAGGATCTAGGTGGTCGTATTTTTCATCCTAAGGAGAGAGAGAGACAGGTATTTGTATCACCAATTAAAATATGCTGCTCACCCAATTAAGTTAACCTTACAAGTTACAGAAACACCAGTAACAGCTGTAAATTCAGAGATCCGTTTCTAGTGGTACCAGCCACCATAAAAACACATAAATCTTTGGTTTATGGTCTCATGAAGAAGCTCTTTCTACTAGCAATGCAGAAGAGGTTCAAACTTCCCAGGAGCAGAAGGAACAACAGCCCTTCTAAAGCAGTGTAAGAGGGAACTTAACAGGATTTGTTTAAACACAGAAGACTCTATGGCCAAACTCAAAACACCTAAAATCACTGAACAGCTAAATCATTTGGTTTTACCTTATTTTTGAATGCTTCTACTGCTTTCATAAGGAGCTGAATCTTCTTTCCCAGTTCATTTAGAACTTTTGGTCTCTCCTCATGTTCCATGCATCTTTCCTGGATAGGCTGTCCAAATTTCTGGAATAATAAGCACAAAGATCTTTACAAAACAAGCATTTCCTTTAGTCTGCTCTAAGTACGCAATGCAGCACGGGAAGGAAGGCTGCCTTTAACTCCTTTCCTCACCCGTTCAAAGAGTCAAGTCTTTACATATTGTTTTAGTCCAACAACAAAAAAAAGCAGAAGTTTAAACACAGGAATAGTGACTGTCCTCTCTAGGGTTGGTATTTTGCTGTTTTCTGCAAAAAGAGCATTTGGAACAGAAACCAGTTAGGCTTCAACAGATGCTTTAATTTTCAAGTAGTTAATCTGAAAACTTCTCATTTTATCCACTGTTTGCTTTTTCCTTCTCTTGAATACTGGTATCCAGGCACTTGCCTGGATCTACACTGCTGCTTCCATTAGTTATTCCTCCCTCTGAGGAAATGTGACTGGAGAGTAAACAGCTGGAACCCAAGGACTAGATACATACTTCAACTTACTACGAAGTAGGTAGTCATTCATCAGAACTCACATTTTCCCCATCAGATCCTTAGAATCTGAAACACTGAGGGGCTGTTTGTCATCAATAGTCAAATGATACAATGGAAGCTGCTGTTAAAGCACTCTGGAGCCTTTATTGTTGGGTATTAGACCCAAAACCTGGTCTTACTATACACCTATAGAACATGGGTGAGAACAGGAAAAACAGAATATACATTCTGGAATGTAATTCTCATTACCCAGGAGAGCAGTCAAACTACTCAAAAGCCTCTTTCAGACTGTAAGAAGTCTGACAGAAAATTCCCACAGCAATTAAATCTATTGTCATCAGTGACAATAATATTGTCATAGTGACAACAGTCTGCTTCGTTTCAACCATTTTCAAATTAGGAGCACAACTCAGATTAAACTGTACTTCTAGTTCTAAATATTACGTTAATTTCATAACTGAACACTCACAACCTGAATACCCACCCCCAAACATACATGAATGAGTTTTCTAGAAAACAACTTAAAACCTTACCTTTAATTCCTGAAGCTTATCCATGTATACTTGTTTTGGCTGGTCCTCTCCATCTTCATAAAGCCAGTTTTCTGTGTCCTCCAACATCAAGGTCAGCTTGTTTGAGTCCTACAGAGCAAGTTACGGACACTCCAAGTCAGAAAGGAACACATCAAATGAGACTGCTCTCTCCAGCACAAACCCACCCTACTCAAAGAAGGACTGCTTCATCAGCTTAAAATATTCAAAGTGATAGTGAAGGAAAACAGTAATTAACAAACTTCAAAGCCGAGATTCTACAGTGATGAGAAAGGCAGGACAGCCCTACTCATGTGATTTGCAGGTGAAATTTACCAGTCATAAAATCAGTCCTGAGGCTATTTAAGACAGTCCGTGCACCTCTGAAGAGTGTTCCACATTATCTGTTCATTTCCTTGTTATTCCTACCCACTCATGCCATTCAGAAGCTTGTGGTGATCTGTCCTACTTTCCTATGCTGACCATAGGGTTTTTACTGTCTGCCTGCATCCTCGATCTTTCCTTGCCACTGAGCAGCTTCTGAGGCAGTAAAGAACTCTGCAAGTCAAATGTCAGGTGTAAGAGTTAACTTGAGCTCCACTGCTGGAAGTCAAGCCATCTCCTATTCCAAAATTAGTCCAAGAGACCCCTGCAGCCTCCATAGAATACACACTCAAAATTTATAAATACCAAGGAACTTCTTCCAACAGTTGAAACATTTAAGCAAGTCTCACCTCTTCAGTGATAAATTTCTCAAAGACTCCACACAGCTTGTCTCTGAATTCATACACATATTCTTCAACAGCATTCTTAGCATCATTTCGTTCTTTCTCGAGCTTGTCTTGCATCATCATCTTCCCCTAGGGTGGAGAAAGGCACGTTCAAAACTGAAAGCACTTTTAAGTGTTAAACTTAGTGGCTACTCTTGAAACTGTACCAGAGAACTTGGCAGAGGCCTGATAATTCACAATTACTCATAAAAATGTTCACCTCTGTCTAAGTCATCACTACAAGCACAATCAGGCTGGGCTAAGTTTAGTCCAGAGAAATTGAGTCATTTCACCAAAAACCCAAACCACAACAAAATCCGTTACAGTTAACAGCAACTTCCTGAAGAATTCTAAATTAGGTAAATCGATGATTGCAAATATTTTTTAGATACTTATTTACAGTGACATTAATTTGAGCGGTCACCTCTTTATGCTGCTTACCTCATTTTCTATATAGGAATTGATCAGATCTTGTCCCAGCTGCCTATACAGGCTTGCCTGTATAGGAAGGTCAATACTCTTAACTTTTGTTTTAGCCTTGGGCTGGGAGGGATGATCTTGCTTTTCTCCAGAAGCAGCCTATGGAAAGAGTGACACAACTAAGAAACTTCCAGGAACTGAAGTGTTACATTTACGCCCAAAAAAGAGAGACAAATGAAACTAGTTAAGACAGCTACAAATTAATCTTATGTAAATTAAGCAACTAATTATTCCTCTGCATTCAAAATCACTACTACCTTAGCTTGGAACCAAACAGGTGAAACTTAATTTCTTCTAAGAACTGTTAAGAAAACTTGTTCAAAAGTTTAAAGCACTGCATATTATTCTTCACAATGTTTCCTAATCTCCCTAAATTCCATCTCCATTATAAAACCAGGTTAAACAGCAGAAACCTCCTTCAAAGTCTCAATCATGCTACGCTGAAAATTAAAGTGCTATGGTAGGATTCCTTCCTTAACCATACAGCTGTACTCTAAACACAGTCCCGTGTTTTCCAACTAGCAAAATCAGTAAGCGTGAGAATACTGGGCAAAAAATGTCGTATCAATACTGAATACAAACCTTTGTTTCAGTTCCAGCGTTTTCAGTTTCCTCATCTGCTTGGTTCTGTTGTTCAGCTTGATTTTTCTGCGCACCTTCTTCTTGATCAACCTGCATTTTATCCTGCAGAGAGTTACATAACTGAATGCAAAGGTTTGCTGTAAGATTTACAACTGATATCGATTACAGTGTATCACAGACAACAACATAAGAATCAATCTTAAAAATTTATGCTTCACCATGTTTAAACAGGCATTTTGATGTAGTATTTGTATTTACATCTTTCAAATTAAATGAAAATTCTATTCTGCTGCTTGATGTTGCTGTCTGTCCCCATTACATAATTACACTAAGCCTTGTGAATACTCACTTTAAATTAGAAACAAATACATATAAAATGAAATCAAAGGATATTCTAGCAACACACCACCAACACAGGAAACAACAATGGATTCTCTATGGAACAGTCAGAACTTTGACCTCCTATCATTTCTGACCTAAACTTTAGAGTTTACTACCTAAAGCAGAAGTACTTGAATCACTGCAATTATTACCTACATCTGTCTCACAAGACAGTAAAACCAATAAAAATTAGCTTCTGTAGTAGTAGCCTCTTAGGAGTACATGAGCAACTATCCTCTCTCCTTGCCACCCAAAATAAAGAGAGCCTCACTTAAATTTTTCAGTAAGTTTATCACTTATGCCTTATTCTAAACTTAACAATCTGACAGACTGTTGCATTACTAGTGCGGATCACTTGGTTTAAGTAATACAGCTCCATGTCATCACTGAAAAACACTTCTAATGACATAGTAATGGTTAAGCCTGAAGTTTTCAAGATGATTCTTATACTCAGAGATCCAGAGCATTAATAACTAACAAGCTGCAGCTAAGGGCTGAAAGGTCCAAGATTGCCTCCATTACAAGGAATTACTATTTCTGGATTCACAGAACAATTTACTACTAGTTCTGCAAAATAATAAAAAAATTGATTAAGGATTTCAAACGCTAGCACAGGTGCCTGTTGCAGTTTGAAGTGGAAAACAAGGTGGCTACTTATATCAAACGAAGTTTTGTCAGTTCAGAGTAGAAAAAAGGTAATATCTAAATCCTCATTTGCTGTTCTTACTGTTCACACAGAAAAGCCAACAACTGGAAGGAACTGCTTTGCCTATAGGAAATAGCTAGAGAGGGGAAAACGGGACACACAGACACCACAAACCTCCTCCTCAGAGTCGAGGGGATCATCCTCAACACTGAAAGGTAACTGCTGACAAGCACCATCGTAAAACAGAAGACGTGTTAGATGAATGAAGTGCTACAAATGGAAAGCCTGAGCATGGAAGCAGCTACTCTCCCACTGAATTCAGCACACTCCCAGTAAGCTCCACACGCCTCTTACACTAAATGCCAGCTCTAGCACTTCCAACCTTTGCTCACTTGATTACCAACATCATGTATGGAGCACTTGCCCACAAGGAACTGCACCATGCTCAGCATTTCAAATATGCCCGCATTCCTGGAAAGCAGCGTAGTATTTAAGAAGTTGCTTATACCAATCATGTAATGCTAGTTGTGTAACCATTTGCTCTAATTCCTGTAGAATATCTAACTGAAGTGGGAAAAGCTAAGGCCAAATCTTAGGTGAAAGGCTGCCAGGACCAGCGCTGGCGTTGCTGTTTTCAGCAACTCCAAAGTGTTCCCTGGCACCCAGTCGTTAAGTCTGCACTGCAAAGGGGCACTCATAGCTGCACCTCACAGGAAGCTACTTTCAGGAGGCAGTGCAGTTTTCCATGTATAAAGAAATACCATATATTTTTTACTCATTGAAAACACAGTTTGCGAGGAAAAACCTTTAGAAATAATTTGCCAACAGATCTCATTAAATACGCCGCCTTTTGCTAGTGACACTAGAAAAATGCTAAGATTAGTAGAGAGATGATAAAGAACTATGAAAAAACTACGTTTTTTTTATAGAACCCATGTTTCCATTCTTTGTTCTTAGTGCCACGCTTCACCAGCACTTAAGCAAGAAGCACGAAGAAACGCGTTACGTAACCCAAGAAGCAATTTCAGGGCGGAGAAGCGCAACCCGGTGATTTTACCCTGCAATTATGGGCTCTGTTGTCAGAATGACAGTGTAGATGTTCACAGGCTTTACATACCAGCTCCTCATCTCTGCCTTGGTTCTTACTTGCTGACTCGGTGTCCATGGGGGTGTCGCTGTGATCCCCCTCCACGCTCTGCTTCTCTATGATGGACGCGTTGGCCACGCTGAACAGCCCGTGGATGTTGACGCGCACTTTCACCTTCACCTTGGAGTTGTCGCCGTCATGCTGGGGACCAACGTTCTGAATAGTGAAACGCCCTTGGAAGCAACAGAGGTGGCTTTAATTGTTGTCCCAAAACGCAGAGAAAGAGGAACAGAACTCCAAACACGTTCCTTTAAGGGTGTTAATTTAAACAGCAACTTCACGTAACTGAAACTATTTGGAAACTTTCTACTTAGCTGACAATCCTACAGTGTAAGCTGCAGGTAGGTAAACTGAAAGCTGGTTCCCCAATTATGATCAGTTCACTGGAAATTAGTAAGATGTTTCTGCTTTATCTGTACTTCACAAAAAAACAAGAGTACTTTACTAGGCGTTCTACTTCTCTGTTGCCTTCCATAACCACCACACTAGAGAAACTACTCTGATTCATCTCAAATGGTTTCCTTTGTCCACGTAACTCAAACTTCACGCTGAAAAATAAAACGTTAACAGAGATAAAAGATTCTGTTCGAATTTGATAGCATGGCTGCAACCACACTTTTTGGAGAATGAACAGTGCTTAGCAAAGGTTTCTGAAAGCAGTGGGGTTGATACTTTATTTTGCAATTTGCTGAAAATTTAAGTGTAGATGACGTGCGTATGTCAAGGAGAATGTTTCTTCAAGACCATGGACTTCTTGCACACACAGCCAAGCAGATAGCAGCAAGTTTGTACCTGATTCATAAATCAGTGAATAAAATAATGAATTGAAGACCCTGAGGAGTGTGCTAGTAACTGCAAGTAAGGCAGCATTAGCTAACAAGAAACTTATTTATGCCATCTAATTCGTTAGACTCTACTACAGATGCTTAAAATGAGGAAACACCTATATTCTACATTCTCAGATTAACAGAAAGAGAGACATGACAGCATGAGACAAGTTATCTGTCCAGACAGGCAACAGCTCCTTTGATCCAATTTCTTTGAAAAATCCAGGCTGGCAGGCACAAAAGATCCCTATCAATTTTAGAGAGACTGAAAAGACCAGACAATAGAGCACTAAACTCTTTGTGCCTACTTCTTCTGAAGCATTCAGAAACTGTAAAGACAGACGGAAGGAAGAACGCAGAATTTTTTTTAGGCATGTCAAACAGAGATGCCAATATGGTTTGCTCATTACATTTAAATCAAGAAGCCTATGCTGAGCCTTTCCAAAGAATCTAAGCTTTTCTGTGAGCCAGAAAATATGGAAGTAACATATCGTACAAGACAGGAGAAACACTTTTTCCTGTATCAACAGGAGTCAGGGATGGGGGTTTTATTCCCATGTCCTTACCTATTCTGGACTCAGGATAAGGCACTTCATGTGGATGGGTATAATAAGCTTCCAAGTCAAAAGGCTCTTTCTTGTGGAAAGTAATTACTTTTGAGAATGGAGCAGCATGGTTCTTACTGAAGACTTCGCACTCCCTAAAGCAATAAACATTAGATAACATTAAACACCTGAGCATAACTTCATGGATAATCAAAGTCAAGGTATGTTAACAATCAGCAGCCCTGCTAATCAAGCAACAGAGTGATTTAGTTTAAGTCAGTTTTTAACAAGTGTTGGAGGCTAAAGGCCTCTAGGTCTTGAAGCTTGACTCTGCATTTTATGCTACGCTTACAAATATTAGTCAACCTCACCGAACATTTTAATTAATTATATTTACAATTGTTAAGAAGTAACTGGAACCCAAAAGGTAAAATACTAAAAAAGAAAATTAAAATTTCAAGTGTTCCAGTGCACGACAGCTTCAAAGCCTGAGGCCTGTTTTTTCCACAGCTCGACATTTTTCTTTATATCCAAACACACTGTTTTGCAGGCACTGTACAACTTACCCTGTTCCTTCTTCATAAGATGATTTCCATCTCAATGTTATAGAGTAAGGAACAACATCTGTGATGGAAAACTCACGCACTTTAAAAGCTGGAGAAAGAATAGCACACTAGGAAAAAAAAAAAAAGACCAAAACCTTATTATATCCATGCAGTCAAATAAATAACAAGTACAAGAATTAATATTTATCATATAGGTCATATGGAGGTCCTGCTTATCACAGACTTCTTTTTTTAACAGAAACTTCCTAGAGTTAATTGAACTGAAAGACTTAACTGAAGTACTAGATGTTATTTTCTCAGCGATTTTCAATAAAGATACCCAGCCAAGGTTCCAAGTGACGACACAGAAGTGGAACAGCACAATTTGGGTCCTCAAATTTAACAGGTCTTTTCAACAAGCCCATCCCTCTAACATGACACAGCAGCAAATTAATGAATGCAACAGAATCATTTCTGACGTGGTCACTGTCACCAATTAGTCAAAGAACAAGTAAGACTCCATCTTGTTTCAGCTGCAGTACTTTTTGCTAGTGGTTAGCTGTATTTCATTAGTACATTATGTTAAAGAAGCAACACTGAAGTTTTATTTCAGGAACTATACCTGCAAGGCACAGCCTCTTGCAACAGCTTCATCAGCATTTAGCGTGGTGCTTATCTCTTTACAGAAAAAGTTAGAGATCTGTTCCTTCACTGCTGGAATTCTAGTAGCCCCACCTACTATTTCTATACTGTAGATATCTTCACGCTGAAGCTCTAGAAAAGAGAGTGCATGCCCTTAAGTTATCATCAAGATACCAGAAAGCTATCTTTGGACAGAAAAAAAAAGAGAAAAAAAAGATAAAAGTTCTCTTATTATCTAGACACTGTGACAAGCACTGAATATATTTCATGGCTGACAAGCTCTTTAAAACTCTTTGTCCCTCCTGTAGGCCACAAAGTTTTCTAGTTGCATAAACCTGGGAAATGCAGAAGCCAAGCATCAATGAGAACAGCTGTTCTTTAAAGTGTGTTGTCCATGTGCATCCCCTTCCTGCTGTGCATGAACTCAGAAGGGTGAAATCGGGCCTTCTGCACTACTGGACAGTACCTCACCTCTCCCAAACAACACCAACAAAATGAAACCCAAACAGATCTCATTTTATGGCTGGCTTAATTTTGCTTGCCAAAAGAGAAAAGAAAACCTTTAAAGCCATCATATCTAATAAATATAGTGCTTAAAGGTTAACTCTTTTTAACATTGTGCTTGAAGGTTAACTTTTTAATTCTGGAATCAGGACATGTGTATGAAGTCATCTCAAACAACTGTCAGTCCCTGAACAGCTCTGCTCAGCAGTTAGGCAGGTTTTTAATTCCTGTATTTGCTATCTAGCCAAGTCGTAAGATCAGCAGAATTCTTCCCTTTCTTTTAGTTCAAGGTGCTGGAATTGGGGGTAAAACCTTTCCTGTTAAAGTCTAATTCTCTCCTTTACACTACATTAGGCAAAAAAAAAAAAAAAGAAAAAATTACTTTGTTATTGGCACATGCTTTAGGTAATTCATTTTAAGAATATACTGCCAAATTACTAGGTCAGTGAAGACATGTAAGTATCACATGGAACAGGCTGGCCAGAAGGTTGCAGTAAAGAATAATATCTTTTATCATCATTTTGGTTTGGTTGTTCGGTGTTTTTTTAATAAATTCTGAGTGCCAACCTTTTCCATGACACAGGGTGAATGAGGGTCAATAACCAAGGTTGCAGAGTAGCATGTGCACTAAATGAGGCGGGAATGGGATCATGCATTCATGGCAAGCATATGAATGGAACTTACATTTAACTTTTCAGTATTTAGCTTTGCAATTCTAATGAATACAAAAATACATTGAAAAAGATAATCATTAAAGAGATCGGGAACGACTGGATTACTAGCAGCACCTCAAGTAACTTCTACTTACTGGCTTGATCCATGGCTGCTCTTAGAGGAGGCTCCACTCTGGCCAGAAGGGCAGCACACAACTGCTCGAACTGAGCTCTGCAGGGCAGGGAGAGTGCTTGGTGTTACGAGGGTGCTCAGAGACCACATCCCTCTGCCCCTCCGTGGGAACAACACCCAGTACCTGTTCATCTTACTGGAGACATCCAGGTCATTCATGAAGCACTCGATATTGAGTGGAAGGTCAGACGCATTCGCACTCATCAGCTTCTTGAGCTTTTCACATTCCTGATACAATCGCAGCAGTGCTCGGGGATTCTCTTTTACATTCAGTTTGTATTTTGTCCTAAATTCCTCGGAGAAGTAATCTACCAAAGCCTCATCAAAATTCCTACCACCTACGAAAGGGTCAAAAGTAGTGGCCAAGACCTGGCGGAAGTCAAAGAACAAGATCAGAAGTTACTAGACGAGGTTTGCTCTGTGTCATTTACTCAGCGCAGCAAGAGTAAATTGCACTTCAGCACCTTGCACACGGCTTCAGATTGCATTTGGCTACCAGAGACAGGCCCACAAAAGCATTCAGCCATTAGTAGGTCACAGACAAAACTCCAAACCAGGCAGCAAAGACTCTTCAGCTTTACTTTGCATCCCCCTGGATTTAGACTTTGAACTGACATGGATGGGACCAAAAAAAACCTCCAACATCTCATAGCAACTCAAGACAATTCAAGACATCTCCCATGAGTGAGTGAGTTGCAAACTAGAACGCTTAGGAGGCTCCCTGAATACGCAAGTATTTCAGGGATATGACACAAGAACTGTGCAGTGTCCTTAATTACCAAGCACTTTCCAAAACACACTTTAGGATGCTTCACTTCTGCATTTTACAAAAACGGACTTGATCAAATAGCCAAAATCTAACAGAAAGGTTTTGTATTCCGCTTTTAAAAAATACTTTCTATAGACATTTGTTTTTTAAAAAAATTCATCTTTTCACAGAGCAGTATTTTGAGTTTTAAATACTTCAGGCTTTTCATGTATGACTTAAAAGATTACCTTCAGTTTTCCCTTGTTAAAAGCACAGATGGAAACCTGATATGCAGAATGCCCCATATCTACAAAGACCACATTTCTTGGCTTCTCTTCCAAGGCTGGCAGATCTTGCTTGTATATTCCATAGGCTAATGCAACTGGAAAACACCAACCCATGGAAGGTAAGGGGAAGCCACAAAGCTGCAGACCATGCATTGAAAGCACCACCAAGAGACAGTCATTGCCATGTTTACCCTTTCTAAAGACCTTCATAACTTATTAAAAAGTCAAAAACATGTTGAAAACACATTTTTCGTTGACAAGAGAGAAAGAGCTGTCAAGTGAAGGTTTAGCACTAATAAAGACTCACCCTGTATTTCTGCTTGTAGCCCAATTAACACTGCAATTTGCGAAACTGCACAGATTAAGCCTCATGCCTACACCTCTCCCTTGAAATGCCTTACTTTCTGAATTTTTTACCTTAGCTTTGAAAAATTCAAGCATGCCCAAGAAATAAACAAAATGTTCTGGAAGACTCCTTTACATGAATCTAAGCTTTTGCTACCATCACTCGTTTGGAAAGCTTTTTGAGACTTTCTAAAAGCAAAAATAATCAAGAAAAATAAAAATTACTGATCTAAGCAGTTGCAACTTTAGTCCCCATGAAGTGTTACGTATACGTGTCTATGCTCCACCCTGGAATTCACCAAAACCAGAAACTATAGAAACAGCTGACAGGATTGCCACAACTTTATAAGCACAGATCCCAGGTTTATTTCCAAAGCTATTCCCAAGTGTGACTGTGCTCAGGTTAGCAAACCCCAGCTCCCATGGAGCCTCCCAAGTGCTGCACACCATTCCACTGCTGTGTTTCCAGTTCCCAAACTGGATTGGGCAGTACTAGCCTGGACAGCTCTCTCCCAAGCTCCCAACTGTGTAACAGCAGTGTGTCATCACTCTCACATTCAACAGCCTGAACGGCCTCAAAGGACAAGAGAAGTCCTGGCCATTTACCTGCTGTAGTTTCATTCATCAGCTTCAGACAATTTAATCCTGCAATCTGGGCAGCCGCCATTACAGACCTTCTTTCAGCATCAGTGAAGAAACTAGGGACCTGTTTCCAAAAATAATGACATTGGATATTATGGGATATAGATTTTTTAACTTAGAGTAGTCAGATTTGCCCATCAAGCTATCCTATAAATGTCATTACCACAAGAAACTGCTATAAGCTAACGTCAAATTAAAAAGGCTGTCCGAATAAAACAGCTAGCTAATTCATTTTAGTGCGTATTTTAATTTAAAGTTCAAAACATGACAAAAATGAAGTGGCATCCAGGGTTGTTTTAAATAAAGCAGATTTTAACACACAAAAATAAAGTCCTGAAAATGCTTTCTCAGATTGCTTTAATTAGCCTTTCATCTTAAAATCATCACCAGCTCCTGGAACCATTTGTGCAGGACAAAGTCAACCCAACAAATATTCACACCCAGCCCCACGGTAAGTCAATGGCAGAAGCACTGCAGCGATGCTGGAAGAACCTCCTGTATCCATTTTTCAGATATCACTGCCACCACAGTGCCAGCTTACAGTGTGCTACAAGGTTCAGTGCCACCAAAAATAGCCACAGCACGAGCAGAGCCCATTTAGGATCTGGCTGCAACCAGCTGGCACCTCTTCAGAAGGCAGAGCTCCATTTTGTTGTGCGTTTTGTTGGCTACCGCTGTGGGCCATTGCCAAGGATCCCTGGGTGTGTGGGAGGTATTCTCCCAGTGTCCTTGTATGCCACAAGGAAGCAAGGAAAAAGATCAAAGCAGGTTTCTAACAGCTGAAGCACAGAGCTTTCCAGTTCCCGTGTCTCTGCCTGACAGAGAAGGGAAAACTGCGATCCTTCGTTAACTTAGAAACTGCAAACTTCCCACCAGGGCCAGTAAACAAAGACCACGTGAAAAGCAGACACAGGACTTCGTATCCAACAAAATAAAAAGACTTCTTCAAACAAAGCCAAGTAGCTTGGGTGTGTCAAATTATCAGCACGACTCTCAGAGCCCCTAGTTCAACTGACTCAACCGCACTCAACAGTGCTCACCCATGTAACAAGAAATTTAACGTGCATTAGGAAGGTTCTTTAGAAGCAAGAACGATATGCCTACACCTAGAACAGCTCTCATTTGTGACATGAACCACAGTAATCAGAAATACTGTCTGAAGCCCTTGGAGCCAGACAGACTGCATCAGCTTAAGCACTGTGTCCTTTCTGAAAATACACTCGCGATTTAACAACTTTTTCATCTCCTCACACACACTTGAAGAAGTATTCTCATTTGGAAAACCTGTAACAAAGGCCCATTTTTGGGGGTATGATTTCTATCTGCTACTTGTACCTCTTACCACTGCACCATGGTATAAATGATCCCAGCCTGCATAAAGCTGGCTATGGACTGCAATAAATGTACCACAGCTTACTGAAATCACACAGTCGGCCACTGGTTTCTTCAAAGCACTTTCTGAAGTCTCCTTCAGTTTGGCCAGCAGCATTCCTGTGATCTGTTCCACTGCAAACAGTCTCTCTTCATCCAGGTACCTCACCTGAAACAGAGAATTGGGATTCTGTGATGAATCATCTCAACTTTGCTCTCAAGATGTGCAGCTTGGACGTTATTCGTGATGTTGAGCATCGAGACCCACTGAACACCAGGCTCCAGACACAAGTGACTCCCTGTCAGTTGATCTGTGCTCCCTACAACAGATCTTGAACAGTTCAGTTCTGGGGGATTTTTTGTGGGAAGCTTAACACCTCAGTTATCTCAAGGGACTATTCACAAAGATACAGTATTTCTGCTGCTTGTGCATTTTAAATTTAAAAAACAACAGCAAAGAAAAAAAGCATAATACACGTGGGATCACACTGTCCTATAACACAAGCTAAAAATACGAGTTTTGGAGCAAGCCCAAGGAACATTTGCTTCCTGCAACAGTCACTCAAGCACAGGAGGCAGTGAAGGTGTAAAACCAGGCAATTCCAACAGTCCTGCCCTGCTCAGGAAATGCAGTTGAATCCTCAAGCCTTCATGGGAGATTCTGTGTCCTGAATTCCTAACAAGCTCTCTTCTCCAGCAATCCCAAGCACTCCTGCCATTTAGTCTGGAAGCAAATTAAAAATAACTTGTTCAAATTTCATATTCAGAGTCTTATGTATGGTATGATGACTTGGTCTCTGCATGTCTGATGGGAACTAATAATCTCACACTGTAATTACACAGATTTGAAGGTAAATCTGTTAAGGTCAAGTGAAGAGCTAATGTAACCATGGAAAATATGATTGATGAGAAACCTCAATGGATAACCTGGAGAAAGTAGAGACTTATTTAGAGACACAGGAATGTACTGAGTTTTCTAAAGGAAAATGTAAGTGACAGCACAGGACAAGGGCCCCAAAGTGCTCATCTCTACCACCAGAGAGATTCCACCCAAAGCTCTCACCCACCTTTACTCCTACAGAGCCATTTGGCATCTTCTGAAGTTCATAGGGAAGTTTGGCCCTCTCAGCCTGTATGTAAGGATCTTCAAATGCTCTTCCATGCAGTTTTTTGAAGCCATGTACTGCATTTTTTACGTTTGTGACAATCTGTGGCAAAGATACATTCATTATCCATGACATTCTGATAGAGAGTACTGTACAGAAAGGAATTTTTATGCTGGGTTTAATGCACACACTGACCTGTGTCAAGCCCCACACATTCAATGAAAAGCAAAGTGTGAGGAGAGAGAAAGAATCACCTACTTTTTAATCTACGGCCTCTATTAGAAAAATTCATATGTACTTCTCTCTGTAATATCCATTAACTTGTTGCCATCAATTTTCACTGTACTTTTAATTTTAGAGGAGCTTTCTGATACAGCATGAAATATTTAAGATCCTATATTGTTGCATTGGCTGCCTGCAGGAACTAATGAAGTTATTACCTACATTAACCTTAAATGAACTTTCAACAAACTAACACATTTCCCTTCCTTTAAAGTTCTCCTCTAATTCAGATCCCATCTGGATGTAAAGCCTCCCCACATCTCTTCTTAGTGTTTTAACCTAGTTATTTCCAGGACAGGCTTTTAACCAAAGAAGGAACCAAAACAAACTAATCCCAGTGAACACAATGTTTAAGCTATCAAAAGAATCTACTGCGACAATCTTCTCCAAGATGAACTTGTTTACTAGTCAAAAAAGTTTTTGATCCATTTACCTGGCTCTTTGCCGCATTCCCGATGGCTCGGGTCTTGGATCCTAAAGATATACACGCTCTAAGTAAAAAAAATAAATAAATAATAATAAAAAAATTTTCAGCTTTAAAAGAAAACATCATAAAATATTTCTGATACTTTACATATATTTATATGGTACTTTAGAACACCCACTAAAATTCAAGCAGCAGAACATGGATGTGTTAAATAACAGCATTACTGCATGAAGCACCAGAACCTGAACTGGAATTCTAGTTATTTTGTTATTTGTAAACTAGTTTAGAAACAGCAAGCAACTGCAACTGTTGTCATTCTAATTGCATTTAAGGAATTCTGTAAAAGCCTAAATGTTCTACAGATCTTATCATGAAGGAAAGGCACTGATAGTTACTTCTGGGTCACAGGTTAAAACCTAAGAAGCCTGTGAGATTTAATTCAAACCCCAGAACTTTACCGGTCAGGTTCCCTTGACTCAACAGCCCTTGAGTCTGACAGGGCCACATTCACACTCCGAGAGCCCTTAGCAACAATCCTAAGACAACAATTAAAAAACCCACAAACCACGGGAGCTGAACGAGCTGTTAAGTGCTTCCACAACTGAGGACTACCCGGTGCATGCAGCAAACGGGCAGAAAGGGAGAGACCTGGGGACAGCTCCCAGGCACCCAGGGCTTGGGAAGCTCTACCGTAATCCACAGCTCCCCGCAGCTCCTTGGCTAGCACTGAACACCCCCCTGGATCAGCAAAGGCTGCCTCAGGCCCCAGCCACCATCTGGCCCCGCAGCACTGCCTTTGGAAATGTTCTTTTCTATTCTGGAAGTTACTAACACCACATCTTCACATCACAGACCTGAAATACAACTCCTCCCCAAAAGGCAACCGATCTGGCTACGACCATTCGGGAATAACAGAGAAACCCAGATTTCATACAGCTCAAAAATGTAATTGTTTAATGAATGCACAAAGGTCACTCGAGCAGACTGCTTCCCGCCTCCTCTCCATCCCGGAGGGCACTGCAATTTGATAGTATTTTCTAGCAACCTCTTCTCTGTGACATCCAAAACCTTCTCCAAATTTAACTGCTGCAAACACACGAGGCATTACCGTACATTTTCAAGTCCACAGTTCAGCTTTCACTAACAACTTCTACAATTTTTAACGTCAAAACACTACAGTTCCCAATTACTCCTTGTGATAATTAGGGGAAGTCAGACAAACGAGCAATTTCCAGCAAGCAAATAATTTACAAACTAATGCTATTGCATCACACCTTTTCAGTGCAGGAATCTCTACTTGCACATTACCCCACGCGGAGCATGAAGCACCAGCTCAGAGCCACCGCGGCTCCTTCCTGCCATGGGTTACTTCAATTACTCAATTCCAGCACAAGGGGGATGGATGGTTCCTCCCTCCTGCTGCTGAGAAGCACAGATGTCAAAAAAAAAAAAAAAAAAAAAAAAAAAAAGTGCCCTCCTTGGCTTGAAAAAATTCAGTCCTTTCCAAGATTCCTTATTACATCATCTTAATTACAGCATGTTATCACATTAATCACACCTGGTGTGAAGTAAGCTATGAGCTATCAACAACTGTCTTTGTTTTTCCACAAAGCACAGTGGTGAGGCAGAGCACCTGAAAGGGCCATTTGCCATGAGTTTACCGTGCCAGAAGCACTGGAAATGCGCTAAACAGACCTGCTGAAGTTCCCAGTTTCAGAAAAGTCAAATGTCAGTTAGCCTTCAAAGAGATACAGGGCCAAAGGCCAGGAAATATCCAAGTTCTACTGAAATGCATGGCTTA
Organism: Tichodroma muraria; assembly: GCA_013390105.1. Classification (NCBI taxonomy): domain Eukaryota; kingdom Metazoa; phylum Chordata; class Aves; order Passeriformes; family Sittidae; genus Tichodroma; species Tichodroma muraria. The sequence goes on from WAAG01079233.1 coordinate 24,512, forward strand.
TTGGCAGAATACTTTTCCCTTCCCTGTAAAGTATTTGTGCTAAAGCTTCCAGGATGATACATGGTTGTACTAACATTGACAATCCCAAGCACTGGATTACAGAATGCAATTAACTAGTAGCTAACTCAAGTACCTGCATGATGTGAGCACCTCCACAGGAACATTCAAATAAGTTCATTTACTGTGTTGCTATGTGCAATAAGGAAAGTTTTGATGACTGAAGAATTAGATCTGTCTACCTCACTCAAATCCCACCTGAAGTAAAGACTTGGCTACTATGATAAATTTACATAACAGTAACGAACCTGTTACATTTCTATTTACCTTGGTTTGATCTCTCTCAACACAATAACATTGGAGGAGATGTTCCTCAAGATCTCCTGTATTACTACGTTTTGAGACAGAAAAGGTCAATGAAAATGTGACTTAAAGTGTGATAGGTACTGTCTTTAAGTGCATGTGCGCTCCAGATACTGTAATTGCTAACTCGAACCTCTTTCATAAACACTCTGCAAGTATCTTGAAAGTACAGTTAATCAGATATTAGTGTGAAAAAAATCAAGTGCAGGTAAGCCTACCTGCAAAGAACACACTGAAAAAACAGCTAACAACTGGAAGTGCTCTTCATCACAAGGGGGAAGGAAACTGCAGCTGCCTGAGCATTCTCTGGGATACTTTGATGGGATACTTTGCATTTGAAAGGGCACAGAATTTCAGTTCTCACTGCGTATCCAGTGCACAGCTATAATTACTTCCTGAGAGCTAATATGAGAAGTGTATTTTTCTACACAGTAAAAAGAATTTTCAAGAGTATTCCCATTAAAGACGGCATGCTTTTCGGCAACTTCTTTGTACTTCTAAAAATCAACTTTTTAGAAAGCAAACCTACATTTCTCCGAGACCAGGGCAGCAGTGCTGAAGTTACTACAGTCTCGCACAGCAGAAACAGCTTTCTCTCTTGGCTACGAGTTCCTTTGTAAGAAGAGAAGCACCATCCAACCCCCGACTTTCATGAGTATTACACGAATTCCCGAATCCTCCTTCAAAATTATGCACAGATGGAGCTCTAAAAATCCTAGACGTATCCCATAGAAACAGAGGAGCAAAATCTCCACCTACTCTTGCGTCTCCCATCATCCCGGGCGTTGCCCAGTGCCCCCCCCCCCCCTTTCCTCGCCAGACCTCGGTATTCCAGGGCCAGCAGATGCGGTGCAAGTAGGAACAGGTTTAAAGAAAGGGAACTCATCGCGCCGCTTCCCCGCTGAATCAACCTCCTCCTCCTCCTCGCCAGTCTCGCCGCCACTCATGTAATTGTTAATGGAAACGCTCCCAGCCCTGGCAGCCGTTCCGGCGCTGGGGAAACACATGCGCTCCACGGGGATCTCCGGCTACCCGAAAGCAGAGCGCTGCGAGGACGGGCATACCCCGAGCCCGCGGAGCCGCGCGGCTCCTCCGGCAGCACAGCGCGGGATTTCAAGGACACGCCGG
>WAAG01079233.1:26190-53517 GCA_013390105.1 Tichodroma muraria
CAAGGCCACGCCGGCACCGCCAGGAGCCGGGACGCACGCCCGGACGCACCAGCGCTCCCCAGCACACGCATTCCCGGCGAGCGGCGCTCCGCCGGCTCCCGGCTCGGCCGGCACAGCCGCGGGGGCCGGGCCGTGAGGGGGATCCCGCGGGGGGACGCGCGGGGCAGCCCCCGGNGCCCGCCCGGCCCCGGCGCCGCCTCGGCTCTTTCCGGCAGCGCTCGGGCGGCGCTGCCCTTCCAGAAGGATCTGGAACGGGAGGGATGCGGGCGAGCGGGCAGGGAGCGGCACCGCCCCGAGCACCGCCCCGCGCCCGCGTCAGCGCTGCGGAGGGACCGCCCCGGCCGCCGTAAAGAGCCCGGGGAGCGCGGCCGGCCGCGCTGTCCCTGCCGCTGGGGCCGAGTTAATGAGATTATAACAGTGCGGAGCAATTAGTGCAGAGCGGCAATCCGCTAGCACGGCCGCGCTTGGAGTGAGCCGCCACGGACCCGACCCTGGAGCAGGTGGAACCTGGAGAACCCCGGAGGGCCGAGGTAGAGAGTGATCAGCCCTGCGCTGGAGGCGCAGTCAGGCCCCGGGAGCCATGCCCACCTCCGTGTGGGACACAGCTGCCGGGGCCTCCCGGGGCCGCGCACAGGCGGAGTTTGGGCCGTCGAGTCCTTCGTCGCGCCCATTGGCAACACCTGTGGGAAGAGCCGGCCCCGGCTGGGGTTGGGCCCTGTGCATTTCCAGAATCAGCCTCGTCTGTTTTCTTTCCCTGGGGAAAAAAAGTCATCTCGGACCCCAGGTATCTCTGCTTACCCCACGTTTTATGGGTGTCGGGTATCTGTGGATTGAAACTCCACAAAACCAACCTGCAGGCCGGAAGAGTTCCCTAAGTATTTATTTGCTTCTAAAAATGACGGTCTGTTTCACACAGCAATGTGATGTCTTTGTGACACAGCATGTGACACTGCCCTGCACAGTTTTGTTCCACTGGAGAGATTAAAAATAAGCACACGACGACTAAACTAGTTTAACATCCCTGTGAAGAGGCTTCATTATCTCTCCCATTTTTCACGGTTTGAATGGTCTACTAAACAACCAGAATTTTCCTAATGGAAACGTGTTCTTTTCCTCTAAAACCTCCGGAGGCAAGAGAAACCACTGCTACACAGAATTATTTGTAACACAACTACTCTTATCTGCCTTAATAATCTCATTTTTACTTCCTAGGATTAGGATCAGAAAGGCAAACCAGGTCCAGTCCCATCTACAGTAGCCTGGGAGGCCGATCTGTTAGAAAAAGCAGTGATTCAAGGTATGGCAGAACCACTTGAGGCTGAGTCTCAGCTGAATAGAAACCTCGTGGGCAAAGAGATTAAATGCAAATGCTCCTGTGCGGTTGTGCAACCCAGCCAGCTGGTTTGAAGCTGCACTCGGGAGCAGACTTATGCAAACATTCCTGATGGCCACCAGAAAGTGCCAGTGGACTTTTTATTTGCTTTGTAAAGAGTTGGAGATGAGAGCACAAGCAGGGTGAGCCAAACTCCTGGCGGCGTTTTCCAAAAGTCACCTGTGTGCTTCAGTGTCACGCCATTGCCCAGTCTGTGAGCATGAACAAAACTCACTCCAGCCAGGTAAGCCCCAGACCTGCCTGAGCACAGCCAGCCCCCCCTTCTCATCATCCACTGCCACTGTAGCTGTCTTGGGACTGTGGTTGTCCCAGTCTTTCCAATTCCTGGCCTGTGGATCACATCTGGTATTTTAGCAGCTCAGGACAACATCTGTACAAACTCCACGAGCCAAGGGTTTCATGTCAAACCTAATGGCTGGGGTGATATTTGCCTTGATTTCTTTGAAATCAGACATTTAAATAAAGGCCTCTTAAATGCTTTTTTTGGATCCTAAGGTATCAATACTCCACAAGGTTTGGTCTTTCCCTCTTGAAAATTATTACTTCAGAAATAGAGTCTTCCCATTTATGTTCATGCCAAGATTTATCCTCAATACTGAGAAGAATCAGCTATTTTTAATTTTCTCAAGCAATACTTTACTAAGTGTTCTAGATGTCTAGGTGTTGGCTCTTGATATTTTTGGGCTATGTTTTGGCTTAAAACAAGCGAGGCAAGAGCCTTTTCAATATTGTTTTAGTATGAACAAAATGGAAACACTGAGAATTTGAAACAAGAGGCAATTAAGTATTTTCTTGGATTCACTGATCTTTCTGTAGTAAAGAACACTAAGGAACTTATCTCCTAATGGATCACTCCAAGGGAGTGATCTTTTGACTATTAAATATTTATCTGGTGTCACGCTGTTAGCTGGTCCCAGTGGCTAAATTTAGAAAAGCTGTGATCCTCCTTCTGATGCTTTTTTTAAGCTCTGCTGGGCAAGTAGAGGGCTTAGGAATTAAATGAGGTCACTCCCGTCCTAAGGGTGCTCTGAATTCTTTCAATGCTGTTTAAACTTGCACAGCTCATTTTTTTCCTTCTTTAGTATGAATGAAATAGTTTTATACCAAGTAGTTTGCAGTTCATTAGTGATCAACAGAGTCCTCTAAAACATATTAAGAGCTGTTTTAGGAACCAGCACTGGTTTTTTTGTCATCACTAGCAAAAAACATGCACACTTTTGTTCAGGAGAAACAAATCCAAATCCTTCTCATTATGTCAAATTCTCGTGAAGATACTTTTTTTTTTTTTTTAAACTAATATTGAAGATTTAACTTAGCTACATCTGAAATCAAATCTACTTGGAACATCAAGGTAAGGTTCTAGGTTCTCCATAATGGCAGAAAGACAAACTTGTCTACTTTAGGCCACTGATACACATATATGAAATATAAGTTCACGTGATCAATATAAATAATTGTTGTAACATAGCTAAAAAGCATTCAGCATATTTTGTTTTGGATCAACATGAATATATGCAAAAGAGAGGCTATTTGATAATGGTGGTTGCTGCTTAGCTGACAGAAACCAGTTTTGCTGAAAGCAGCAACTGCAGAATGCTTGTTGTTTCAGAAAGTTATCCCATCTGGAAAATACAGTCTTAACTGGAGAAATAACAGGTGCAATATTTAATTACAGGCCTCCACTTGGATCAGAATAGGCAGCATGATAGGAAGTTGTTAAAATCATACTAATCAGCTTCATTTGTACCTTCAGAACAACGTGAATGAAACAAGGATCACTCACAAAATACATTTATACACCCACAACACATATAAATCCTCTCATTCTCCTATTCTGTGCTAGTAAATCCATTATCTTACTCTAAATTATTACAATTTATGTTTTTAATAATCTTGATAGTCTACCCTAGTGTTAAGTTAATGACCAGAAACAGAGGCAATTCTTTGGTAAAGCCTCAAGAGGCACAGCACTTTGAAACAAAACCAGCACAAACTGCAGGCCTGCTGCTCAGATAAAGCATAAAACAGTGAAATCACATTTAGTCTGAAAGGAAGACCTCAGTAATGCTAATGGGTTAAGCTTTAAGGTTTGTGATATTTAGGACAGATTACCAGAGGTATGCAGGGCATTATATAAGAATTTAAGTATCCCTGGCATTTTTCTGAAATGACCTAAGCAAGTTCCATGCCAACATTTATTGAGATTTTCTTTTGATTTCCTGGAATACCAAGAGAGGAGGTCCTTGAAACAAAGCACTTTGGGACTAACAACTCTTTCCTGTTACCGGGTGACAAAACTTCCCCAGGGATGCAGGGGATAAAGTCCTGGTTTCTCAAAAGTATTTTTCTGTTTTGTATTTAAATTATTTGTTTTGAAGATAATCTTCACAGCAAGAATTTGTATTATTAAATGTACTTCAAATGATAGTGAACGACCTAGTAAAATTATTCTACCCACAAACCTGTCCTACCCCAAATATCTGGCTCTGAGTAGGAAAAGGAAAGCCAGTCCTAGTTTTGTACTTCATCAAGCTGTGAGCTGAACTTAGTTTCACAAAACAAAAGTGGAAGCCTGGACAAGTTCTGTAAAATGCACATCAGATCCAGTAGATAGGAAATGTAATTTTGATCAATTTCTGTACTGTTAATCCTACTGTAGAATGGCTTAGCTCTTCAGTAATAGTCTGTCAAGCACAAAAAAGCTGTAAATAGAAAAGCTGTAGCTAATACCCTCATGAGTTCATAATAAATGTGATGATAAAGATTTAAAGAGTGTTCATTTCTGTTTGTAAAAACTACCTTAATGGTGTCCACAACATCCAAAACTGAAGGCCTGGTGCACAAAGATTCCCTGTACTGAACTACCCAATCCTGTACAGGCCAGGATCTATCTGTATTTGTAATTTCAATAATCCAGTCCCCAGTTCCTGGAACTGTTGCTCAGCAGCACCTAACAGAAAAGAGGTTTATGCACATTGTTATGCATGCAAGACACCCTGCTTTTCAGTACAGACTGCCTGCACAACTGGAACATTTAAACAGAGGAGATCATTGCTTTGTCTCGTTTTTAACAAATCATAGTGACCATGGGGGGATGGAGACAGTGTATTCAAACAGCCAGTGACTTCATTTGCTCAAACTTTCCAGGTCAAATAACTACAATGCTGCTCTCATTCAGCAGAATCCTTATGGATCAAGTTCTCTTGCCCTTTCTCTGGAAAGAATTTTTTCTGTGGAATACCATGCTTTCACTTCCTTCCCACACGTTCTTGCTCAGATGTATGAGAAGCGTTACTTTTTTCAGCTTTCCCTATAGTGGAACAAAAGTTAAAAAATCCTTGTGACAAAGTTAAAGAAGTTAAAATTACATGTGTAGATTTTTAATCTGTTTTCCAGCTCTTGGGATTCTCTACAGGTGGAAACATGGCAGGCAATAAACCAACCTTTGAAGGAAGAACTCCACACTGTACACATTCTTATACCAAAGGCATCACAAAATCATTAATTCAGCCCAAGTACAAGGCAGAGGGAGCAACAGGTGAAGCAAAGCAGCCATAACCTTGCACAGACAAGAACCAGAGTTAAGTTGTCCATTGCAGGCAAATCAGGAAAGCCAGCAGGCCCAGAGGTAGCAGAGATTTCTCTCTGTACTGCAAAGCCTTCCAGACACACTTTTCAGGAAATTAATTTTACCTATTTGAATGAATTAAATGTATCTAGAGACATAAACGACCCAGAAGTCATCTCCAGTTGAGAAAATCTTGCTGACATTCTTGATACAGAACAAGGATGGTCATTAATTCTTTAAATGACACCCTTTAACACATTAAGTTAGGAAAACCCAAACTGCTCTGGTTTCTGCACCAAGTTGGCAAAATTCAGTTAAAACTTTTATCTACAGAATCTAAACAAATGCAAAACCGAGAGCTGTGCTACAGCACTATTTCCAGAGAATCTTCTTTCACTCTACTTCATCCTCTTCCTTAAAGACTTTCTTACTACTTTTATGCTTATAACTGCAGATCGGTAAATTTTTAAGTAACAGAAAGGATTCTAAAACTATTGTGCATTGGTCTGCCTCTAGAATGAAGTAAATGTAATACCTGAGGCACACCAGGTAAACCTGGCACTGCCACTGCAGAGATTTCACTGCTTTCCCCAGTACGAGCACCGTGCTCTCACCAACTGAGCTGATCGCAGTGGATCTCGCTCCCGCTGCTCTGCCAGCAGCCAAGGTTTCCAAAATGCCCTTCCAAAACTGAAACACAAAGATTGCTGTATACACCTATGAAAACACAGCATTACAATATTAGAATACTGACCTTTGCACTAAATGGAACTCCAAAGCACGAAGAACAAGATCTATCCAAAACACTGTATTTACAAAATAATCAGGAAACCTGGTAGTCTCAAGAGCAATTCCTACACTGAGGTTCCTTTATATTTTCACTTGTAAAAGCTGATCACAGTAGAAGAAACATTTTACATAACTTTTTACAGCTCTGACATAGCTCTGCTGGCTTTAACTGCACCAAGGGTGCATCTTGGGTAGTAAATGCAGACCATGTGGACGTACCCAAAATCACTTTTTATTTGCCAGTTTGGGAACAACTCCGCAGCTGCAGTATCCCATTTCCTGTCCTGAACAGAACATGAAAGAAAGCATCCAATGACCCCGAGCTTCAGCAGTGGATATGCCACTTTGCTAAATACCGTACTTCTAAGGAAATTAATCTTGAATGTTATTCATGGAATGTTTCTAGAATTTGAGTCACGAGCTCATACACATGTGAGCCATCTGGAAGCACTTCCAGGAGATGGAAGGGAGATTTTAAGAACTACAAACAGTGTTATTTACACAATGCCAGTTTTACTTTTTTCCACTCTAAGGAAAAAAAGAAAACACAACTCTTTATATACAAAATGTCTGTAATTGAAAAAGGACTGCTTAAGAGTTTGCATGCGATATCAGGAGATTAATCGAACTTTAGTGACTGACAGAATTCCTCCTGGTCAGCTCTACCAGAAAAGCCTGTGGCAGGGAAACTTTCTGGCACTGTAGTTAAGAACTGTCAACAAGAGAAATCACAGAACACTGGATTTTTGTTTACATTATCAAAACCTAATCAAAGAAACCCTGAAAGAGATAACTTAAGACAGAGACAAATGAAGCAGATTTTCCATCTGTTTTCAAATTAAACAAATCAGATGCGAAGAATTTATTTTCCATTCTGCTGATATGAATGAATTTTATGCAATTTGCCAAATGCCAGTATCAACATTTCATATTCCAAGACCAAGATTTCTTGTAATTAATTCCACAGGTGTTGGCCTGTGTGCCTTTCACGAATCCATCTGAGTGCAGGGACATTTACCACAAAGGCACCTCACAAAGTCATTAATCATTTAAGATCAAACCCCAGATTTTATTGCTGCAACAGTAAGCTACACAGGAAACCTGCCTCTTTCTACCACCACTAATTACCAGCCATGCTGAAGGAAATAAGTGCACAGCTCTAGTCTGTTTATTAAAATTAATATGCAAAAGATTATTTTTACCCGTTTTCCTTTATCCCCTTTGGACATAAAAATATAATTGCATTTGTCCTTAAAAAGCAACCTTCAGAGCCTGTGTTGGGAAATACTGTGTAACATTTGCCAAACCACCAGTGCCAAAAATTCTACAGAGAAAGAAATGGATTTTTAAAAATAACTGGAGATTTTAAAATTTCCAAAATTTATACTACACCAAGGATATTATACAATATCTCTTCTATTTGGTATGAGCTGCAACAAAGGCCAAAAATCTTCCTTTTCAGGAAGAAAAAAAAATTTTGGAAATTCAGGAACTTACCAACAGCATATGAATTTAGTGTTAGCACCAGGAAATCTCAAACTGTGAGTGAAACAATCAGTAATATGAGAAATAGCTTAGATTTTCAACACCCTTACTTCATCCATTTCTAGGGCTCGGGGTAGCTATGGCAAGCGCAGCAGAGCATTTACAGCCCTGTGCAGACCCTGCTCTGCTGAAGCAGCCTCCCTCGGCATTTTGGCTGAGGGAGAGGGTGCTCCCATTCCATCTTAAAGCGACGCCTGGCAGCCTACACAGGTATCAGAAAGCCGGTGGCACTTTTAGAATTACACTGTCCTTCTAAATTCAACAAAGGGTTCTCCTGGATACTGAGATAAACAGCTAAAGCACTGCAGCAGAGACTGCTTGCTTTCCTCCACGTTCCTTCTTTTCATCTGCCAGGAAATCTAATCCCCCAGCCTCACGTATTTTAGACTTTTGAGAGGCTGGAACGGAGTAACTCTGCCATCACTCGGTTTATGCACGGGGAACACAGCTAGCACACTCCTGCTGTGATCTGTGTGCCTCAGACTGAAATACTGGTGCTCCTCTGCTAGGAACCGTAAATCCTGGAGAAAGCTGATTAGCGAAGTCTTCAATCACACAGGCCTAAGACTTCTGCTGCTTGGAACTAAAGCAACTGTTGAGTGATCAAGACAAGCTGTGAATCACCCCGTGATCGCTGCAAGCATTTGATTGACTGTTTTATGGCTACCCCAAGCTGTGTCATTGACTAGTGAAAACAAGATCTAAAGATTTGGTCATAGGAACCCATGAAATTGAATTTGCTTTCCTGAACACTTAAACTTTCGGATCCCGTTGTTTAAAATGCAATTCTAGTTATGCATTTTATGAAAAGCACACATGAAAAACAAGTAGAATAAAATAAAGAAAAAAAAAACAAAAGAGAAAATACATTAAAAAGAATAAAAAATTAATGCTTTACTGTTCTTTAACAAATATACATTTTATTATGAAATTATGACTATAAAATAAGCCAAGTCCATGCACATCTTAAAACCACCCTGCCCACCCCCCATCTTTCTTTGTGTCTTCAAAACTGCATTTTTTAACAAATATAAGTATTATTTATAGTTAAAACTCATGGAGTCAAGTAAAATATCAACCACACCATAGTCCTCGAGTGTGCAGGAGAGCAAAAACGGTCTGTGTCCATTAGTTCTGTGAGGCTAAGTGCCAGGAGGTGCCTAAAAGATTTCTCTCTGTTTGGATTAACACAATGCTACTGAAAACATTCAGTATTTTTCAGGCCCTTGGAGGTGCAAAATTTTAACTAACTGGAGAACTTTTTTTTTTCCTCCGTCACCAATTTCCATGTTCATGGAGTACTTTGAGGATCAGCTTACCATTTTATGTTGCATATTGTACACTGAACAGCAGTGAACTTACAAATTATGCAGTGCTTTCATATAATAAAGTTATGACCAGGATAAAAAAAAGTGACAATGTATAAAAGTAAGAACTTTGGTTCTCTGAAATACTTTAAGTACTCAATTGATGAGCTCATTAGAAGCACCACTGAAGTTTCAACTGTGTCATATCACAAGGTATTTGATTTTTTTTAAAGCATTTCAAAGATACCCCATGGGTGACACCCAAACTGAGTTCATTTCCCTTTATATGGGATGTTTGAAAGAATTAACACCACCATGCAGGATGCCTGAGTGTGCAGGAAGCTCATCTATGCAGCTAAGCCAAAGGACAGTTTAAAGGCCAGTTCCACAGCAGCTTCTGTCACTGAGTCATGGAAACACACATAACACTCCTGAGGTTTGGGATGGAGAATGAGTCTCCTGGGGGGAAAAAAGAAAGAATAAAAAGAAGAAAATTATCACAGGTGTTTTTTTTTTCTCCTCAAATGGTAGATTCTGGTTGTACTGTAGATTCTGATTTCGGTGTCTGTCCTGCGTTACTTTGCCTCTTTCAATACACTGGATTTTTAAATCAAGTTATTCTCTACTCAGTTTTCTTAAGACTGTGTAGGGAAAAAAATCTTCAGGTTTTCAGGATCTTCTGTGTTACTGGACTGTTTGCAGCAATGCAAGTTTCTGGGCTACAAGCTGCAATCAAGGTCCTTGGGAGCAAGCCCCAGGATTCACATATTTACTAATTTTTAAACGAAATAACATCTGCGCAGTTACATTCCCACGTGTTATAATCCAATGAGCTCTTCTAGGGAAAGAGCTAAAATAGACAAGCTGTTAATACCTGTGCATCATAATTCTTGTTTAAAAGATATCAACAGTAGCACAAACTTTTTTTTAATGTTTTAATTAAAGACTTTAATTTTTCCACACAGACTGCAGTTATGTACATTTATGGTGGGAAACAATTACTTTTCTCTTTTCTCTTTAAATGTTTTTCTTCCCAATGAAAAAGCCTCTTTTATAATATTACACCTTGTTCACCTTGTTTATGTCATTGACTCAGCAACTGTTAAAGGTGGAAGTTCACATCAATGCAACTTGCAAGTCTCCTTAAATTAAAGCTACCTCAGTCAGTCAGCTCACGCATTTCTGTGATGTGCTACAGTTAAATTTATTTTTAAAGAACACAATGGCGTAGTCAAAATGAAAAAAATGGAGTTCAGATTTGTCTTTAAATTAAACCTACCCCCCAACCCAGTAGTTCATTGTCGGTGGTGGTTTCTTCTGGTCAGTCCAGTTTTCAGGAGAGCACTCAAACAGAAGTCCGTGTTCTCTTACCACACCTGGTTCCTCAGCTGCCTTACTAAATTCTGAAATCCCACTGCCTGCCTTTTTCTTTTTCTGTAAAACAACTGGTGAAATGTTAGTAGAGAATGAAACATTTTGACATAAACACCAGCAAATACAACCATGTGATGTGTTCAGGACTCTCTCATGGAGGACTCTGCTGTCAAAAAGCCAGGCTTAGAAGGTATGACTAACTTGCTTACATGATTCTTTTCTCCACAGTTTTGTTACTTTGGCATCAAAAAGCTTTTCCATTGTTACACAAGTTGGAATTAGACACATGCTCCCTTTTTTGACTTTTTTTCCTTCTAGTTAAACACTGTTTTTCTAGTAAGACATCTGAGTTACTACAGCACTTTTAAAAAGTGAGTTACAACAGCTAAAGCTCTCATCTTTCTTTCTTTCTCTGTGTGCCTCCCTAATTAAGAACTCTGATAGTAAGAGTCTATTGAATAAACTTGACCAGGCAGGAATTTCTTTTTGTAAATAGAACAGCTGAAGCACTTGGCTCAGAGCATTTTTTGACTTTTACTCAGTATGAGGGCATAAAAGCATAGAAAATAAAGACATTTTTGTCTTTTCTCCAGCTTTTAGAGGTATGTTTTGAGCAAAGTTTTTGAATAAACCTTGCAAAAGTTCCAGTTCATCTCTGGATCTGCCAGTGAAACAGTTGCTTCAAAGGTGAAAGAGGAGGTTTTTTTAGAAAAGAACTCAAGGGATTTCTGTCTGCCATATGCAGATGCAGAAACCACATCGTTCAATCTGCCCTACAGTATAGTATTGAAGACATAGGGGCTGAAGATCTAGAAAACATGGTCAAAACATCATATTTTAGGGTTTAAGACTACAGAGCTTATTTTTGCTCAATTTAAGATTTATTCAAGATTCCTGCATACATTTTAGAAGTTAAATTGTGAATTTTCAGTTCTCAAAAACTGAGGCAAAATTAATTACTGACCAGTTTCCAGCAGCTTTGCATTGCTGGTGCAGTTCTCTGGATCCTAAGCCATTACAATACTTAGCAGATGACAAAGAATACACAGTATAATAGTACAGTTATGTACTTGATTTTTTTGTCATGGATTATGAACAAGGCAAATTTCTATTTATTCTTTTACATTCTCCTCGTGCCATAATACAGCCTGCCAATTTCAGCATTGCTTGCTGGAGCCAATGTGCAAAAGACTACACCAAATTTTGCTGAAAGAGATGTGTCCAAAATTTCTGATTCTCAGATTTTATGGCTTGAACTATACAATGTCTGTTTAATGGCTGTAGCCAAAGGCAATCTGATGCTAAGAAATACTCATTTATTCTCCCTGCTTGCTTTTGGGTTTCTACATCTCCCAACAGAAATGCCCAAAATATGTGGCTCATTGCCAAAGTCCTACTCAGCCAAACCCGTGTCATGTGACCAATCCACCAAACTAACACTATTTTTAACATTTAAAAATTCCTAGATTTACAAGGCACATGGGTCTAGCCAGAGACGACTTCTTCAGTAACATCAAAGAAACATTAAGAAAAACCATACTGCTATTTGCAAACTTGCCTTCGTCCAATTTGTACTGTTATTTCTCACTTAACTCACTTGACTTGTCACTTCAGGATCTAAAAAATACAACTGACAGCATTCCACTTTGGTTTATAGTCTGCAGACATGCAAATAGAGCTGCCTGTGAACCACTGAAATAATGAAGTGAAAAGAATTTTTAAATTCTGAATTGAGAATGTGACTGGACAAAGAGAAATCTGAATTTCCATACCTCTTTCCTCATGGACTGCTGGAAAATGGAACGAATTGAAAGGCAGCACTGGTAGAAATTCTCAATTAACTGAGGGTGGATGGAGCCACCAAGCTGTGCTACTTCTTTGTGAGTTGGAGTAATAAAGATTCCTTGCATCGTCTCCAAAGACAGATAGTGGAAGAGGGTATTCTCAGGACCAGATGTCAACCTTAAAAATATTGGAGAATTCATTTAATTAAAAAAATTAAAATAATTTGTAGCTTTTGTTTCTTAAGGCAAAATTGCAGTAGGGTACAAAATGGATACAGGCATTCAAAAGGTTCCTATCTCCACACCAAGGAAATCCTGCTGATTTTTCACTGTAATACTCAATTTAAAAAACCCAACAAATTACAAAACCGTGGTGCTAGTTAGGCATTGCATTTGTGTTCTCAAAAATTGTCCCCAAAAAAGTGAAGTGAAAGAAAAGCTTTGTTCATTGTACACCTACCTAGAGGTAACACAGAGGCACAAGTACACGTGTAGTCCAGAAACTTCTGCCTGAAATTCCAAGGTCACACAGATGTGGGACAGGTGTGCACAATACCGACATCTTATTCGGAAACAGTTGTCTCTTCTTGTATTATTTCAAATTTTTATGTTTAATTAAGCTCGCAGTTTAACAGACTCACTTCTGATAATCTTTGCATAGCAAAGCTTTGGTTGGAATAAAATCATGCGGGGACTTGTGAGATCTGTGTGTTCAAAAAACAATCCAAGCATGGCCTAAAAAATGAGATAATCAATAAAAAATAATTTCTTACTTGATAGCATTAAGAAGTTCTGTATCTTTCTCTGAAGGGTTCTTTTTAAGGTTTCCTGAATGAAATGGGTTGGGCAGGGTGTGTTTCTTCCTAGTGGCCTGAAAAACAAGCAGATAGATGAAATAACAGAGTACACACAGATAAAGAAAGAAGAGAATCCAACCAAACCGACAGAAAGGACAACGCAGCACTTTTAATAAGGCCCAGTTATATCAATTTATATAAATATATTTTATAGCCTATTTTAGACTAAACTTGGTTAGAAGCAGTTGGACGACCGTACGGCAATTATTTTTATAGGTTATTTTGGGGATATTCTCCAATTATATCTGCTTTTTTCAACACAGCTGTGCCCACTTCAGTCAAGTGAAATCCCCAAATATTTACAAGCAACGACAAAATAAAAAAGCGTCGCGGCTCTGAGGCTGACTCAGAGCTTCCCAAGGCAACAAAAGTATTTTCTACCGAATTCAAGGGACTTACTCTTTGACAGCGTGCTTTTTATAGAAGTTACCTTGAGTTTGAACGAACTGCCCTCTCCCCATGCCCCCCAGGACCTCACCGGTTCTCTCTGCCCGTGCTCTCTGCCCTGCTCCACCACAGGCTGTGGACTGGCGCTCTCCTCCTCGGCGGGCCCTCGGCTGCCCTGCTCGGCCGCCCCGCTGCTCCTCGGGGGGCTCGGCTTCCGCGTGCTGTGCCAAGCGTCCCCAAAGAGGCTCCTCTTGCTCCCCGGAGCGCCCGCAGCTTTGCACGAGTTCTGGAGCTTGCCGAGCACCGGCGAGCTGCTCAAGCTCTCCAGTCTGTCCCGTGCTGCAGGAAGGAACCAGTCAGCACAGGCTAAAGGTGGGACGGGTGGAGAATCCAGCCTTTCCTCTATGCTGGCGTCTATTCCTTCCAGCTGGAGTATGGTTGCTTTGACCTGGTCTACATAGATGCAGTCTGGTCCCGGATTCCCGATGGCTCTGGATGCGCAGCCCCCCGCCTCCAGCAGGACGCACAGGACAAAGTGTCTCTGTAAATACAGAGGACGCAAACGGAAAAGACTGCTTACAAACTCATCAGCTGTTTGCTTTAGAGAAAGTCCACGTTTAGAAAATCAAAACCAGACATTTCTGATGCGAGCTGTCTGAAAAGACAAGATTATGAAGGGAGAAACATTTTCAACTGAAGTGAAAAGGCATAAAAATAATGCGAATTTATATAAAACTTTGCAAGCTTTGTAGATGTATAAATAATGCTACTTCCTGGGAAATTCTATCCCACGAAACAGCTACAATTTGAGTATTTTGAAAAATGACCCAACAGAACGCATGGATGATCTAGTGAACAGACAATCACGACAGCAAAAGTGAGCCTCAGGGAACGGGCATGCTGCAGCATTAACTCACCAAGCCAACTATCAGTAGGAAGTATCTTGCTTCAGGCTCCCTGTATCCTGTCCCACCTGCCTCTTCACAGGGCTGGAGGTGATGCTGCGGGAACACCTCCCGCCAAATCACCAACTGCCCCATCCTCTGCTCCGCTGCCAGCGGCAACAGACAGTAGTGCCGGCAATAGAAGCCCACATCAACAAGGTCCTCCTTTGGCAAGTGATTACCGATCAAGTAACCCTTAATTAAACACAGAGAAGGAAGCGTGTTCAGTGAGAAATACACCACCACCACCACACAGCACGCCAGAGTACTTTTCATGCAGCTCCACGTGCGCTGAGATTTCATACAATTACAGAATGCTCTGAGTTGGAAGGGACCAACAAGGATCATGGAGTCCAACTCAACTCTTACGTGAATGGCCCATACAGAGACTGAACACACAACTTTGGTGATTTCACCACAGGACTCTAACCAACTGAGCTACTCTCAGGGTATAATCTTAAGGTTTCTGGCCACAGACTGTCTTTTTGGTGTGCAGTTGTACAACACTGAGCTTTTGGGCCACATCTAAATAATCAAAACAATAAATGTAAACAAATCAACCATTAGCATATATGCAAGTTATCAAAGGTGAGCTGGGCTTTCCCAGCTTGCAAAACAGCTACAGTGTTAAGGTACTTGAATTCTCATTTAATTCTCTCTCCAAAAACAGTGAGCTTTCACTGGAATTAATAAAATTTCCAAGGAAGATGCATAGTACAGTGGTTCCAGCACTAAGGGCTTTACAGCTGAAGTGCTGTCATGGATACTGTGCAGTTCCACTTCTCTCATATCATTCCCAGCACAAATGAGAATTTCCTGATAAAATCCTTCAAATCCAAGTTTTCTTACAGCAAAGGCTGCTACCTTGCAGGCTGATACCTGCTATATCTTTATACTGTTGACTACACTCTCTCTATTTACCAATGATAAATAAAGTTACGAATGAGGCCAAAATGAAAAAAGCTGTCAATACAATTTCTCAAGTCTTGGATTTAAAGACAGATTCAAGATGGAGCACCTGGTATTAAAACATGGGAATGAACAAAATATTAGAATATTCTACAGTCTCAGTTGAATTGACTCTTACTACTTTCTTAATGCTCTGCCTTTCCAATCCTTGGATTGTGCACCAAGAAATTCCAGTACTAAAGTAGTATTTCTGTTCTTGCTGTTCAAACAGTACATCTCATTTCACGACACTGATTTTTTCTGTTATGGTGTTTGAGCTTTAGGTCTGTTACTAGAAATACATGCTTAAATCAGTCAAATATTCACTTCAGATTTGTGAGATTCTGAAAGACTAAATCAGATTTCTAGATGCATTTTCCTCATCTTTAGGTCTTAATCATTAATACTACCTTGTAGAAGAGACAGGAGCCCAGGATGACATATAATCTTCTCATGTCATAATAATCTTCAGACTGTTGGGGGGGAAAAAGAAGCATTATATAATTTTTAATTCAGCATTTTAATTTTAATTACCAAATGCAAGTGAATTAATTCTGATCAATTGTAATCAATACTTTAATACTTTCATATTTGACCACCACTTATTACCAGTACAGCAGTTAATGCTGAACAGTTAAGGGCAATACCAAGTTTTTAGCCTCCAGTATTGAATGCCGTGTCATTACAATTTTCTCTAAAAATTTCAGCTCAAAGTAACTAGTTTCTATTTAGCTGTTATGTGTTCATGCAGTATTTTTGTTAGGACATGTTCATTCTCACAGTTTACAGCAAAATAGCTTTAGCATAACTACTAACACCAGGGGCCCTCCTAGAGTAAAACTTACAAATCAAAGCATTTTTTTCCAGTCTTTGACATTTTACTCAAAATACTCCCATTCATTCATCTTTTAATGCCCAGTGCTCCCCCATTAGCAGCACTATTTTTAGATGGGTATACTGTATTTTAAGTTAAGTAGGTGGACTCAATTTCTGTGCAATAAACTGTCACTTACAAACACTGATTTCTGTAAATAATCATCCAGGTTGTTAGTACAGGGATTCTTTTGAATAGAATTTTAGAGTAACTGTTCTGGAACATGAGCTCAAGAGAGCTCTGTCATTACAAAGTAGAGCTGAAATGTCAGTATGTTTACACCTTGCACAGCTAGGAGTTACTTAGGTAAGTTATATTACTATGACCTTCTTTAACAGTATTAAAACTAAGCAGAATTTGTAATTGCTTTCTGTAAACTGAAAAGTTAAATTCTGATCCATAGATGTTTCCAAGTTTGTTCACAGTTGCTTGGGAAGGAGACAGTTATTTACACAAAGAAGACATGCAACAACAACCACCTCTGTTGAAATTAGTGTTTTTGTAGATATCCCATGGATTTAAATTATATTAAACTATGGATTTTCAGTGACCAATCCTATGGGATTATAATCCGTTATAATATTAAGCATGGAGAGAAATTCAGGATAAACTGCTTTGACTCCCGCTTGATTAAAAGAAGTTGATGGATTTTGCAAATAGTGCTTGTTTAAGCCACTGAATGTGACACCAAGGCAAGGGGATACTGTGCAAAGCAAACAGAAGTAAAATGTTTACCAGCTCTGCAAAGTCAGCTGCTTCCAGATCACTCAGCGCTGTGTCAATTTCCATCTGAAATAGTCAAAAAATGCTTTTTAATCAAGATTTCCAGCACTGTAACTTCCAGTAATAGCACATCTCGCTCTGTCTTGCTCATCTCAGATTGGGATTCACAAGTCCAAAGTGAGCGGATAAAAGTTTGCACCTATTTTTTATTAGTAACATCAAATACCAAGAACACCTGGAGATACCAGAATTAAGAAAAACTCCTTTCTAGTTGCTGTCTATTTCCCTGCTCTTTGAATTGCACAATTTCTCTGCTTGTGTGCCTGCTGGCCCCAGTGTCTGGTATAAAGAAGATGTCACTCTTATTTTCAGTGTGCTTTAAAACACGAGGACTAGAGACAATCCTGGCACACTACTGCATCCAACTGAGTTTTCAGAAAAATCTTTTATCCAATGGATTCAAGCTTTTCGTCTCTATGGAAGTCACCAAAACTCTCTCACACATTATTTTTGTTCTGTTGAAACTACTTTAAGCTTCCTTATTTCTGTAACTGCAAGAGCTGTTGGTTAAAACTCAAGTTTTACTAAGAGTACTTTCCTTGGTCCTAGGCACTGAAACTCGTGACATAAATGTGTTAATGAAAAGAACCTAAGTCACATAATTACAAACTTCTTGGGCTGTGTTAACAGGCTGCCTCTAATTGAAACACAGCCAGTTTTCAAACAGAGAAATGTCAGGAAGCCTGCTGGCACTCGACACCTGAGCAGCCTCTCAGCTTTTCCCCAGTCAAAATTTAAATGGCTTCCTGCCTGAAGAACTGACATTTTTAGTTTTACACTCCTTATAGAGTAGAAAGATCTTCCCCAAAACACTAACTGGAAATGTCATCCTCTGCAACAACAACACTTTTCTGGCAAATGGGAATGATCTCAAAGTAACTCTGGAAAGTGAGGTCTGTAGATCTCAAAGAACTTTGCAAAGTGATATTTGTATTGTAAGTATCAATGATACTGTTTTCTAAGTCGTTTTAAAACTTACTATTTTATAAGAAAAAAGCAGCCTGCAAGCTAAACTGGAGACCAAAGTGCAACAGAGCCTCTCTACAGAAACTTGAGAAATAAGAAAAAAGCATGAAAAAACCCTCGATCAACAAATTGTAAAAAAGTAGTAAAAAAACCTACAGTGCAAGGTGGAAAGAACTAAATAATTATCCATCTGTGACTAAAGATAAAGGAGAAGACAATTCTCCTTTAGAAGAGAAAAGGGAGAAGGCCACAAAGCCAAAGAGAGAAATCAGTTTGGAAACAATGGCACAGACTGGATGCATAACTTGCATCCCTGACAACTCTTACCGAACTGTAGAAAACCTGAAATCATTCTGCAAACCCCGTCGATAGGAAATTGAAAGATTTTAACCCTTCATCCCTTCCCCTCCAAACACTCCCAAGAAAATTATACACTGAGGTCTTACTAAATATAAAGACAGAAATACTGGAAAGTCCTAGTTAATGTTATCTTCAAATAAAGACCTATAAATTACAGAATATGGCACTGCAGAAGAAAAGTCTTCATGTACATCCAGACTCAGGCCTTGCCCAGAGCCATTCTGAGAAGCAATCTTAGTTTTCCATCACACAGCCTCTTTAAGTTCAACAAGTACAATGTGGTTTAGTTTTTTGTTGCTGTTGCTGATGAAATAAGTTTGGATAATGGAGTTTATGGTCAGCTCAGATTAGAGTAATTTTCTAGTAATTAGAATTAGCCTTAACTTTGTCATCTGCAAACTTACAAATATTTTGAGTCTCCCCATGAAAGAGAGCTCTGAATTTAAAACTTCCCAGGTATTTTTATTTACATTAAATCACAGCAGGTACTCATTAAAAAACAAATTCTACCAGGATAAGACTAACATATTTTAAACTGGAGTCACAGATATTGAAGTAATGAAAGTGAGGTTTACGACTGGCAGCTAAAATGTTTTTAGCGTTATAATTAAACGTTATTTACTGTGATCTACCTTTTGTTTTACTACTGCTTAAAGCTCAACTCAGATTCTAACATGGAGACATGGCACACTGTGAAAATGAGACTGGCACAGTGAAATGGTGCAGAAAAACTGTACCTGTCTGGTGTCAACAAATGACATGTGGGTAATAATTTTGTTTCTGAAACAGCCATTTATAACTCTCCTTAACTCCTATTAACTCCTAATGAGCAGTACGTGGGGCTTCTAGAATAATATTTCCTGCCTGCCAAAATACTTCAGCGGTCAAAATCAAACATACAGCTACATACCAGGGGCTGCTTTCTCTGCTCTTCCTAGATAACTCTAAAGACGCCAAACTACACTCACAATACCAATCCTGTGGGAACGATGGCGTAGCTCCAAAATATCGAATTTTATAGGGAAATGGACGGTCTGGGATGGGCAAAGCACTTAGGTAAATCAGCCAGGAAGAGCAGAAGACACCTGCATTGACATTTTGGCCTGTCACGCCCAGGCTTTCCTGGAGAGGTGTGAAAAGGACACGACCTTGATTTCCTGAGGCAGGGTCAGCCAGCGCAGGCCCGGGAGGCTGTCTAGGAACAGGGCACTGCAGGAACCCCGGTGCTGAGCGCCGGGGCTGGTGCCGCACGGGAGCCTCGCAGGATGAAGGGCACGCTGGAAGAGCAGGTTGAAAAAATGATCCAGGCGAGAAACGTTTTCCACCTGGCAAAAAGCACTGGACAAACATGAACTCCAAGTTAGAATAACACTGAGAAATCTGCAGCTTGTTTATATAACCCTCAGCGCTACGCAAGCCTCTTTACAGCACGATGCCACATTTGGGTGTATTTTTAACATGAGAAAAACCACTAGGGTGATTTCCAGGCAGTACCCACAAACAAAGAACAAACTAAACCAGTATGGTATTACAGGAGATGTCTTAGAGCAACTTAAGGTGAATGAAACATCAGTCTCATCCTTTTGGAAACTAAGATTTATTCTTTTTCATTCACTATCGAATACACACATTAACCCTGAATTAAAAGCAAGAATACGAGTAATCCACCTGGGCAATTTTATTTAGGTAACAGTCAGACTGAGAATCTCCTGGGTGATTTCCAAATGCAGAAAAAGACATGCCAAATGGTGTTTGGCACCCCCGACACTCACTCTGGAGAAGTCCAGAGTGTTTACTCTGTTAAAAATGTAGCACTGATACACACCTGTGTTCTACAGACACAGAGGATAACATTTACAGAGTGCTGCTGACATCCACAGTGACTTGGATTATGGGAATGATTTAACCTAATCAAGGACAAAACTTTCTGAAGTGACAAAGACTGCTTAAACAGTGTCTTACTAGTGTTAAGACTGAAACCAAAAGGCAAGAACAACAGAATTCTTGTTTTTATACAAGTGCAAAGGAACGTGCAAAGAAATTCCCTGGAAACATTAAAATTAATTTGTCTTTTTCAGTGAGTACCAGTGAAAAATGAGTGACTGAAAAGAAAATACTTCTGAAAGAACTCACCCGTCCAAAGATCCGTACATGAATGTCAAGGTCCTGACAACATCTTGAATCATGTTCCTCAGCTGAGAAAGTGGCACACTAACAAATAAAAATTAAAACATACATCATACAGCAAAAATTAAAACATTACAACATCTTTATGATGAATAAATTCTCCCCCTAGAATGTGCAAATATGTAATATTACTGATGTTATTTTTATGTAATTATTACTGATGTTTGCAGTCTCTGCAAAGAACTTGAGTTTACCAAATCCTAGGATATTACTCTTTTCTAACTTACAAGTATTTCTGGGATCTTACTCTCTTCAGAGGAAATGAAAAAGAATCTACAACAATGGATATATGAAAGATGCAAATAAAGTCCATCAAAATAGTGGAATCACAGGCATAAAAACTAGTTATAGTAAAAAACAGTAGTTTTAAGCCCTTTCTTGCCTTTTTTGTTAGAAGAGTACACAAATAAATTTGAGGACACAAAATTTAAAGGCAAACCTTTCCCTTGAAACTCACTTTTCTTCAGGAAGGCCAATTACGAGCAACTTGTCAGATTCCTTCCAGTAAACAACTTGAACCAGTTTTTCACATAAGAAAAGGGAAGAACTAGAAAAATGAAACCAGAAGTATTTCTGTTAACACTATGAAGTTATAAAGGAGTTGAAAATTATTTTCACTGAACTAAAAATCCTAGTCACTGCTACCCACTACAGTGAAATTCCCCCAAATCAATTTAAATCCAGGCAGAGCACTCCAACTTCAGGCATGCTGTTGTAGTTGAAGTGTTACTGCCTAAACAGGTTGAGTTGCTCTGGTTTGTCTAGAACTTGATGCATGACCCATGTTTGCTGTACATGTATGTATAAAGTAATAAAAACAGTAATTACATTTCAAACACTTTTACCTGATAATCTCGGTACCAGTAACACTTTCCAGTATGTCAGACAGTGTGAGAAATATCCCTCTCACACTTTTCAGTTTTTGGGATGCTTCAGATATGGGGTACTGATAAATAATTTCTTGCTGTGAAGAAAGTTAGCTGTTAGTTAAGCAAACCAAAACCAAAACCCCTCCAAAAAATCCCCACAGAAAACAAGATAATGATTTTTTTTTTGTGGTAACAATTGTGTTTTTTTAAAACATGGAATCTTTTATCATATCCTCTCTTGTATGACATTAAAACAAGCAGCGTGCTGCACGGGCATACTGGAAAGTTCTGAAAGGCACATGAATGTTTCTGACAGTTTCAAATTCTCTGTTTTATAGAAAAGCATGACTTAATTAGAATAATTATTACATGGCAAAACGTAAAATGACCAACAGCGCGGCCACTGCATCTTACAGCTTTAAGTACACTGCTAATAGATCTGATGCCAAGAGAGAGGAAGAAATTCTTTATGGTGAAGGTGGACAGGCCCTGGCACAGGCTGCCCAGGGAAGCTGTGGATGCCTCATCCCTGGGAGTGTCCAAGGCCAGGCTGGATGGGGCTTGGAACAGTCTGGTACAGTGGAAGGTGTCCCTGCCCATGGCAGTAGGGTTGGAACTGGATGATCCTTAACATCCCTTCCAACCAAATGATCCTGTCATTCTCTGATTCAAGTATTTGTATAGTTCTTTCAATATTTAAATTCTGACTTAAACCATCATCAGACATACAGCTCTTCAAAACTAACATAAGAAAATGAAAACTCAAGCCTCTCTGTATAAATCTACCTAGCTGCTTTACATGGATAACACAAAACATAACTGGTAAGTACACTCAAATTTTAAAATACACCATTAAGATTTCTCATGAAACATCTGACCAAACACACTTATACAAGTCATTTGAAACTAAAGCTCTATAGAGATAAATATTTGTGAGATATTTTTCTTTTTCTAACCATTAAAAAAGCATTCTTTCATTCAAGCACTTTCAAAAATTTTGTAATATTTCAACAACTAAAAAAAAATAGTAATAAGCAAACATGATTCCCCCTCATTTACTGCTTTCTGCCAAACCATGGTGGGCCAAAACCAATGCACATAATATTAAGCATATCTGCTGCAAAGATTATAGCAAATTATCTTTCTCCACAAACAAATGAAACACAGGCATGATTAACTTCCCTGTTTATGTCACTTAGCACATTCAGCCAGTGCCAACACCCGTTAGAAAATTTTCCTTCATCAAGACTAAAAGAATGCAAAATTTCATTACAGAAGGACCTGACAAACTCTTCATTCCTATCCAATTTAATTAACTCTATTTATAAACACTCATTAGCGACAAGGATTTTTTTTTCTGGAATCAATCCCCAACTGGAGAAACCCTGCTGTTTTCTAATTGCAGCACTACAAAGGGCTAGAAAGAGCCTTTACCCCCCCTCCTCAGTATCAACTGGGGCCTTTACAGAAAATGTGTTTGAGGATTGTCTGAACACATTCCCAGGGAAAGAAAAGCCAACTGTAACAAACAGGCAGAGCTGTTATCATGTATGGATATAGTGATTTAACAAGGGCCAGCACATGCCACCAGGTCAGCTGTCTCCAAAGCAAGCCCAACGGTCACAGGCCAATGACAATGGAATTGATGAATACAAGAAGCTCATTTCTGAAAGTGCAAATTCTCCCTCAACCCAACCCCCAAACCTGGTCAGAGTCTTCCAGCAACAGCAGGAGGAACATGAGCATTATTCAAGACACGCTACTGCCAAAATCAGGTCAAAGATGTGAGTGTTGTACACTGCTCCAAATAATGTATAATTGTGATCCCCACCTTAAACTAAAATATAAAAAAGGCAGGATTGACCTTACTCACTGAGCAACTGTTCCGATAGGGACGCCCCCCGCAGGCATACACACATCCCAAATGATTCCCAACACTACTTCCCTGCACAGCTGAGCAGACAGAGCTTACAAGTCTTAAAGCTCATTAATTCTATTTTAGGTGCCAAAAGCTCACAAGTGGAATACTTATTTACAGGTTCCAGTTGCCACAGTTTACACGGATGTGATCTGCATGCTCCATGTGCCTCCTCTGGACACGGGGAAAGCAGCTTCTTAAAGGATCTTTGTATTTCTATTGTGCAGGATGGCTGTGGTATACCATAACTTCATCTCAAGGACTGTTTAAACTAAATCTGGGACAGTACATCTACAGGACAGAAGTTGCCTGAAGTTCAGAAAATGAAATTAAAGACAAATGCCTTAAAGAAGGCGGCATTCTTTTGCAAGGAAACATTATAAAGAGCTTCATTGTATCAGCAAAGCATCTCTCAGCATATTCGGGGCTGCATAATTGCCAAGACTTCTCAGGAAACAATTATTCCATGTTGTGAAGGGACAACAAGGGCATTACAATCCCTCTTTTACCTCTGCTCAATGTTCAGGATTAATCCCGTTTCTTGGGAGAACGTAATGGAACAATGGGGCAAGAAACCAGTACTCAATTTACTGTGAAGTGCAGAATTGCAATCAGGCATTTACATGGCTAAGAGAAGAGCCAGAGGCCCTGAAATGATTTTTTTTTTAATATTTCATGAAGTTTATGTGGTCAAGAAAACACTGGACTGGGACTAGTACTATATTTTTATTAGTATGATATATAAATATCATATTAGTATGATAATATTAGTATGATTATATATATTTATAAGTATGATATATATACTAGTACTGTATTTTATTAGTATATTTTTTATCAGTCTTCAAAAATACATGATATTATGGTATCATGTAATGTTCTAGGGTTTTCTTTCCGAGCCCTCTTTCTAGAAAATAAAATTAAATCCTATTTTGTGTTGCTGTAACACTTTTTCTCTATTACACATCACCAACAGAATGGAGACTTGTACCACTTGAAAAATAGTATATAAAAAAGTAAAGGTATCTCAATCTAAGGATAAATTCCAAGGGAGAGAAAGCAAACTGTTTTCTTTCTGCTCCCCACTCCATCACTGTCCTGCCTGTCCTCTTAGTCCCTGGGGACTGGAGAAACCTGTGCTCTGTTCTGTGTCTCCTCAGCACAGATAATATAAGATCACTGGGACACAATGCTAAATTTGAGAATTCACACAAAGGCAGAAGAGTCTTTTCCCAAATGTCTGCTCCTAAGAAGTCCTCGTTGTCCACTTGTCATTTCCAGACTGGGCAAGAGGCCAACCTCAGCTCAGTGTCCCTGCGTGGAGAGGAGAATTTGTAGCTATGGCTACATCCTGGACAACTACACAAACTTACAACGGCTTACATGCACACTGGCAAAATTTTCCTGAAGAACACAAAAAAGAAAGAGAGGTGAAAGGAAGCTTTACAGGACAAAGGGAAAGTACTTCAGTGGCTCTAAAAACGCTGCCCAAGCAAGAATCAGCAGCTGACTGCTAACAGCAGACGTGCCAGAGCCCTCTAAGAGAAGGCACATGAGCATTTTAAAACAGGAGGAGCCAGACAGGCTATGGAAGTGGACTGCCAATAGCTCCTGCTGGGGGCTATTTTTTTGACTAGGCAGATCCCGGTGTTGAAAACATGCCGGTGGTGAGCACCCAGAGACAGCTCAGACCCCTGGCACGGGGAATGCACCTCGGCTGTGTAGTCAAGGCCAGCTAGGAGTTTGTCAGCAGTGACGCTGATTGTTCCCCCCTGGAATTTCAGACCTTATTTCTGCCAAAACGGGTATCTTACGGATGATTCTCAACTCCAAACCATTAAGAGGGTTTTTTATTTATCCTTTAACATCAAATGTCCTAGCAGCTGCTGTGGTCAGTTCAGCTTTCAGTTTATTGACTCAATAAACCTTTCAGCTCAGGTTTATTGAGTCAGCCACATACCTCATCCTTGGATGTCTCAGAGTCCAGGTTCAGCGTGAGGAACATGGCAATGTGAGGCACGTCCTGCACAGCCTGCTGAAGGTCCAAACTGTCCTCTCCCCACAGGAGCCGAACCAGGTTGTTCATACTTGACTGTGTCTGTTTGTTCCTTTGCTGAGGAGTTCCTTCAGGCTCAAATACTGAGGTTTCAAATGTCAGTTTAACCTATTAAGGTAATTAATTACTGTGAGAATGAGGCTGCACTTACAATTACTTCCCAGTATCAGATGAAACAGATGCAGTTTGAGCCCTTTAAGAGGTTAGGTTTTCTCAGCCTCAGCTTTACTGACAAAGATGTAAGAAAACAAAATTCCTGATGTTTCAAAAAACCCCAATTATGCATTGAGCATTACATAACCATCTATTACAAAGGAGAAAGCCAGCCATTACATGCTCTATGAACCATGTGAGTAAGCGTGTGGTTTGCTGTTTTCATACTTAATTCTTATGGTTTTGAGAATGGAAAAATATACTTACTGCTCTGGCTTTGTTTGAGCACAAAACCCCATTACTGTGCCTTTGAAACACACACAGTATTTGACTTCTTTCAAAATGTAGGCAGTTTCCTAAGTACATATCCTGAATGCTCTTTCTTGAGCATTTCTTGCCATTTTGAGTGCACTGACACATCTGCACTGGGAAATCCACTTAAATTTACACTGGACTGCAAAAAGTCTGTTAAATTGTAATGATCGCAGTTCTTTCATTTTCAATATGTTAACTTCTCTTTATGCTTCAGTAAAATCACAAAGTAAGAGTTTTGTTGCTGTATTTAACAATTTACACAACTACCAAGTAGCTTAAAAATTGTTGACATCCCTTACTGTGCTGTCTTCAGGAGAAAAAAGATAAAAACACAAACAGAACATCCTCTCTTGAACAAAATCTTAAAAGTTTAGATGATCAAGCTTATTTTGCCAAATTATGTGATGTTTACTGTCCCTTATTTCCCAAGTAAGTGGAGTTTTAGAATAAATGCGTATTTCTCGACACACAAACAACATATAATCCAAACTTGATGTGGAAACATGTTTCAAAATTTGCTTTATAGACCTACCTTTTTAAGCCCTGACTTACCAAAATTATGTTTGTTAGTTGTCTCAGCAGTGATGAAAGTGTTTCTTGTTTTGTGAATGAACATATTATCCTAAGTATGAAAGGAGGAGATGTGAGAAACACCTATCTCTTGACT
Organism: Tichodroma muraria; assembly: GCA_013390105.1. NCBI lineage: Eukaryota > Metazoa > Chordata > Aves > Passeriformes > Sittidae > Tichodroma > Tichodroma muraria. The sequence continues at coordinate 52,235 of WAAG01079233.1, forward strand.
GAGCATAAAATCGTAACTTCCAAGGAGAAAAAATTCATTTATGGTCTTGGATGAGATCTTATTTTTTATCAGTCTTCAAAGTGACTGAAGATATATTTGGACTAAGTAGGCATGCTCTTAGGTCCCTCTTTCACACGTTTTTACTCAAGATTGTTTGTCTGACTTGAAATACCTGTAACATGCCTATTGACTGGGAAGTTCTGAACATAATACATCACACCAAATCTTGCTTCTTTGTTAAAATCACTGGCAGTTTAGCCCGAGGACTGATGCAACAAAATCCATTTTTATTTCCCCAACTGCGATCAATTCGAAAAGCTCAACCAGAGGTAATTTATACATTTAAAACCAGATCATTTTTGTAATTGTGTATGTGTGTGTACACAAACTTCAAGAGCGGAGTGCCAGCAAGAAATAATGATGTTTTAAAACACCCTCTGCCTGTCAAACTAGCTCTCAGAGACAAGTGCCATTGTCAGCTCTTTCAGCTGTACTTATGTCACTGGTTGCCACCTTCCCCTTCCAGCCTACTCCCTCTCCCAACACTTTCCATTAATTTCCCCCTCTCCTATTTGGGCTGCTGTCAGCTTTTTTTCTCTTCCTCTTCTCTCATACAGCACTGCAGCCAGTCCTGCTCTCCTGTCCTGTACTACCCCCTTCTCTTCTGACAGTAACTCATCCCTTGCCCTCTCCTCATCAGCTCAGTTTTGATTCCTGACACTGCACATGAACAGGGCTGGAGGAGCAGGAACACCCAGCTAAGAAGCAGCTGCTTTTTAAGACCCAGTAACTTGACAGTTGACAGTTTCAGAAGTGTATGTTTTCTTCTCCAGCATTCTGAGACTCGGTTCTGTTTCTCTGTCATGCCATCTGCATATATTTCAGAGTATCTTTCTCATACCCTAACTTTTTACAGATTTCCTCAAGGCTCAATAGTTATTTCTCTTAACTTCTACTGCATCTTGTCTGTGGACATTTACTCATGACACTTAGGCTACAGTCTCTACACTAATGACACACAGATGCCATTCTTGCTGCAGTCTGTCTTTCAGTCTCTCAATTTTTGAAAAAACAAACTCAGTCTGTCTTGTCTTAGAGACACAACCATATGATCCTCCAGGGAAGAGCTCAAAACAAATTGGACTGAACAGAACTTTAACTCTCTTTTAACCTGGAGTCATCCATGCTGCCTCCCACATCACTGTAACAGAAACGTACCAAGAGACTGCATTTCTACATACCCTAAATTTTTTTTTTTTTTTTTTTTTTTTTTTTTTTTTTTT
>WAAG01079235.1:899-27593 GCA_013390105.1 Tichodroma muraria
CCTTTTTCTATTTTTTTCTTTTTCCTTTTATTTTTTTTTCCCTTATTCCAGCCAGGGATCTGAGGAACAAGGCTGTTTGTCAGGCAGCATTTTTGTCTAAAGTGGAATGTGCCTGGCCTTCCCAATGAAAGGCTTTCAAGTGGGGTGCCTGAGGGATCTCACAGCCAGCTCACCCTCACTGCAACAGTGAGAGTGGCTCTGCTGTAGCAGGCCTGGCAGGATGGATACACAGGAGTGCAGGCTTCTGAGGGAGAGGAGCCAGCTGGAGTGTTCTCTTGACTGAGCAAATCCTAAAGGGCGTCCTTATTCTGCTGGGAAGAAACTGTGGGATTGGCTTTACCCCCAGCCTCTGGCAAGAGGGACGTGTTGGTGGCAGGGGAGGGTTTTGTCCCTAAGCACTTGTGATATGGCTTTGCTCTGTGTCTGGGACAGAGCTGTCCTGTCCAGGAAGGGGGCTAGGGGAGACACTCTTGAAGTGACAGTGGTCCTAAAATTGCTTCAGTGGCAGCATGGGTTCAACCAGACACCAAATCTGAGGAGTATGGCTATAACTTCGTGTTACTTGTCCTTCTCTACTTTGCTTGTTCTTCCCTCCCTCAGCATTCTCAGAAAACCCCTCAGGCTTCGTGTCTTACTGTCCATTTGCTGCTCTTTATTTTTCCTGACAGGTGTTTGTATGGGTTCTGATGTGAGCAAGTGCTTAGTGTCATTCCCAGTCCTGTTATTAGGCATTTTAAAGTGCATAAAACTTCCTGGCTGGCACATGCAGTATTGCATTGCCTGTAGATTCAGATGGGTTTTTTGCATCCTCTGAAGCATCTTCCCCAAGCAGGTAATAGATGAATTTTTCCCTTTAAACAAATGATACCCCAGGAAAAAATGGAAAATGCTAATGCTGCTGTTCCTTTGGGGTTTTTTATCCTGAAGGGCCCCTCACCAAAAAAACTACTGCCAGGCTGGGCAGGAGGGTCGGACCTTCAGAAATGTGATGGCTTAGGCCTTTTAAATGCAAATCCATGTTTCTGGGATCCCATTTAGCAGAAAGAGCTTGTGTGAAAGCACCATCTTTAAGTAAGTGCAGTTTATAAAATCTCTTCACTTGAAGAATAGTTTACCTTTGGCAATTTCCTGTTCATAAGACAATTAATACATTTTTCGTGGTAATGGCTATTTTCTTAAAGCTGGGGAAAAAAAGTCACCATATTTCTGTTAATCAAGGATACCACAGACTCAGTCTAGTGTATATAAACTTGCTGATTTCTTGGAGACTTTAGCAAAGGACTGCTTTCTGAAGTGAGAATTATCACTAGCACTAAAGAATACTTGAGATGAAATTCTGCTCTCAGTAAATCCAAGTCTTGAATATAGAGAATGACAGACAGCACTTGACTTGCTAATTGCTGTCTAAGTAATAATCCAACTGGGCAAAATTCATAGGCACAAAATCATTTGCACAGGCCTGCAGCGGGAGTGAGGTATGTCCTAAGGCAAAAACACAGATCCAGGCAGGGCAAATGCACGGAAAGCCAGAAGCCACACCTTTCAGCTTTTTGTTTCTATACTTCAGTCTTTCAGTCTGTGATCTGGGAACAAGTAACTCTTAAAACTGTTGTGAAACTTCATGGATGAGAATTTATGGAATGATTTGAGGTCCTCTCCAGAGTGGGGTGGTATATTATTAATATCGGAACTGTGCCAGATATTGAGTTCATGCATGGGCCCTGGGGACCATCGTTTGACTCAGATGCTGTAGGTAAATTTAAATCTGTGCCACAGTTGCTACGTCTGCAGAGAATGGCTGTTTTCCTTTTAATCTGCTGTTCTTGAATGGGTTTCCAGCCTTTGCTAGCCTGTCTTTGTGAAATGAATTTTCACCATTCAAAAGCAGCAGTGTTTTATTTTTGTTTTAGCTGTGCTTGGGAATGCAGAGCAATTCAATCAAGAGGAAAATACACCATGAAAAGCTCTGAAAGCCCTGAGGTCAAGGATCTGAAGTTACCCACAATATTAATGACAAACCAGTGGTTGCACCATGGCAACGGACAGAAGAATATGTGGCGTGGAAACCATAAGCAATTTGGGGCTTTGAAAGAGCACAAACGGGAGAAAAATGGAAATAACATCATGTTCTCTCTGTTCTGCGCTAGGACAGCCATGTACAGTCTAATTCCCATTGCTGGCGAGTCCAAGACTTTCAAGAGGGCCCCATAAGAGAAAGAGAAAAGCTTTGGAGCTAGAATTGGACCGGTGAAAAGTTTTGTTGAAAGGGGGAAAGGTTTGGATGGAAGCAAGATAGATGAAGTTACTTGAAAAAAAAGGATGCTGATGCTGTGGGATCTCCATTCTTGGGTTCTCCTCTGGGATTCCCTGCTGGGTCCAAGTGAGTCACTGAAAAATCAAACATTGGTGGTGAGGTTGATTAGAAATATGAACCTCAGCTCTTTTGCCTGAGCTGGGAATTAGTAGCAATATGTTGTGTTGTTGACTCCAGAGGGTGTTGTTTCCTGATTAAGAAGTGAAGGGATTGTTTCCAAAAAGTCCTAGATAGGATAGCTTGTTATTCTTCATTTTTACTTAAAGATTGTTTCTGTGACCATCCCTGCTGGCTGATAGTACATGAGATAATAAAGAGCTGAAGATGTGGAGGGTTGAACTCTCCAGCTCTGGCATCTCATGGCAGTGCTGTTGAGCAGGGATAGGGGAGAGAATTGGAAGGGTAAAAGTGAGAAAACTCATGAACTAAGATAAAGGTGATTTAGTAAGTAACCTGCGAGTAAGCAAGTAACTAGTAAGAAAGCTGTGCACACAAAGCAGAACAAGGCATTCATTCAGCCCTTCCTGTGGGCAGGCAGATGTTCAGCCATCCCCAGGAAAGCAGGGCTCCATCATGTGTGTGATGGTCACCAGGGAAGACAAGCACCATCACTCCCAATGTCCCCCCTTCCTTTTTTCCCTTGAGTTTTGTGAGTTAAGCACGGTGCCATATGGTGTGGAATATCCCTTGGGTCAGCTGTCCCAGCTGTCCCCTCCCACATTCCCGTGTACCCCCGGGTGGCTTGCTGGTGGGGTGGGGTGATGGACAGAAAAGGACTTGACTTGTGTGCAAACGCTGCTCAGCATTAATGGAAACATCCCACTATTAGCCACACAGATATTCAGCACAAATCCAAAACACGGCCCCATACCAGCTACTGTGAGGAAAATTAACCCTATCCCAGCCAAAACCAGCACACAGTGGTAGAACTGAGCTCTACAAAGCAGTGATGATCCCATTGCCATACTTAGCTACCCCAGTTTGAATCAAGTGTGGAGTTTTGCTGTAGTGCAGCACGTGCTGAAGCTCTGCCCAATGCTCATATGGCAAACATTAACATCATGGCTTGAACAATGCTGGCAGCTGCAGCTCTGCATCCTATTTTGCACAAATGTCTTTTTTTCTCTTTTCTTCAGCTGTACGAGCGCTTCAGTCATAGAACCATCCACAGAGCTTTCTATGGAATGAGTGTGAATTTTTCTTTTTTTCAATCAAGCTCCTACATTTTGGAACACCAGCGGTATAGATGGTGACTCAAAACTGGGTCATGGTAAACTGCGTCACTGAACAGCCCACAGTTCTGGAACATCTGTTGCTGCAGCATTTGTTGTGTGCACTTGCAACCAGATGACCTAATTCTCCTTGTGTGAGCAGGGAGTGCTCTCGGGTAGGGAGAGGGCCGAGAACATCTTGAGGAGAGCCCTGTGCAGGAATCTGTCCATTCAGTCTGGTTGACTAGATTGCAACAACTCAGTTGCAACAACTGAATGAGAAGAGAGGCATACAAGGCAGCATGACTTCGTGGAAGAACAAGAAACATTGTTGAGGGAGTGGCCAAGGGAAGAAAAGCCATTTAAAATCAGAACAGGAAGATTTTAAAATAAAAGCCAAACTTCCCCTGATTAAGGCAGGAAAGGAAGCAGTGAGCTTGTTGCAGTAAAAGCTGCAAACGATTACTTAGTGCCTAAAATATACCCGTAAGGCTCTTTTAATGGTATGAAAGGCAGTAGCTCAAGAGGTGTTAAATTTGAGACAGGAGGGCTGTTCAGGGCACTCTGGTGAACAGTTTCCTTTGAAGCACTCTGATGACTTGGGAAGAGCTGGGATTAAATGACAGAAGGGGACAGAAAGTTCAGCTGCTGGGACATGAGGCTGAGAAATGTGACTGTATTTCTTCTTTCTGTTGGTTGGCATTTCTTGAATACCTAATTTCTTGTTCAGTGCATTGTTCAGTGTCTATCCAGACGACCTTGAGTGTTTTACTTGTGGACATGAGTTGCTTCTTTCCATATTTTCTAATGCTCGTGGTGCTGTAGCCCTACAACAAAGAGAAATTAGATGAAACTGCACAGTCGTGAGCACTCTTATTTCCTGAGGGCATTCTGCTTTCCAAAATATTCCTAATTATACCAATTTACTTTTTTATCTGCCTTCTTTTCACAGATCCTTTTCTCCTCATACTTGTTGAAATGCCTAACATGGTTGTGAATAGATAGGAATGGAGATGAAGCGCAAGTGGAGGAGTGATGGTGAAATGTGCATGTGAGCAGTCAGGGTGATCCAAACTTCAGTTTCTGTGGGATTGTTTTGCTGACTAGTGTCTCCAGGGCAGGGCTGTGCTCTGGATTCCTGCTCCCTTTCTATGACTGGCCAGAACTGGCTGGCAGCAGAGTTTGGTCCCATGGATGATCTGCAGGAATTTGGTATCTGCCTTAGAGGGAACGAGCAGGACAAGACTGGTGGTCAGGTTTGGGGCAGAAAAGAAGTGTTGTCTGTGCTGTCTATTGGTGAAGGAACCTGTGTGGATTTTGGACTTCTGTTGCTTCCAAAAAATTTTAACAAAGGGATCTTCTAGGAGGAAGAAAGGTAAAAATAATGGGTGCTCCATCTTAAACGGCTCTTTAGAGAGTTGTAACAGGGAAAGCTGGGAGGAGTTTTTGTAACATCCTTGTTCTCTTTTGCTTTCTCTGAGGTCTGTTTTGCTGGTCAAACCAGATATTGAAAACTCCAAGCTAGTCTCCCCTCAAAAATAGCCCAGATGTTCCACTTGGACTAAGAACTACAAATCTGCCTCTCTCTGGCTGTTTGCTTGACTCCCCTCATTGATGCCTTGGTCTTTCCCAAGCTGGTTGTATGGCCCTGGAGCCACAGCTGCCTCATAAGTACAACTCCTCACGCACTGACCATGTCACATAACCACCACTGGGGGTCTGCAGAGCTCTGGGGGCTTCTCTGTGACTTCGGATCTCTCTGGAAGTCAGCCAGGAGGGGGCTAAGCCTGCTATTTCACAGCATGTTCAATCTGGTGCCAACACACACGAGAGCAGTGAGACCCCAGTGGAGCTGCTATCCTTGCCTCTCTCAGGTATTCCCAGCCTTGCAGAATGTGTCTTGTGGGTGTTGGCTGTGCAAGACTTCCAGGATGCAAAGGAGAGTTGGCCACTGCTCCTCCAGCTGTTCCTGAAGTGTTCTGTATCAGTGGTAACCCTTTGTACAATATCAGAAACAGAAGCTACAGATGGAAAATCACCAAAGTGCAAGTTGTGCTGACATGCCCAATGCCTGACATCAGATTCCTCAGAAAGGATCCTGAGGAATCTGGGAACTGTGGCACATGATGGATTATTTCTGGTTTGGCCTGTCTCCCCTATGCAGCTTATTTCTGTCAGTCTCTGCTCCTCTTGACAGCTGGAGGATTGTGGAAATGCAACTTGTCTCTCGCTGCCTTTACTATTCCAGCTCTGCTAACAGGCTGGCGTGAGTCTGAGTGTGACACATGGGAATGGTGATCGTATGTCCTGAGGTGACAAAGTCCTGGAGTACAGTCTGCTCTGTTCTTTCCAGCAAGGATGCAAAAAATAATCACGCCTGTTTGCTGGAAGCAAAGACATGATAAAACTCCAGCCCTTGTGTCCCTTCACAGTTTGTAAGCAATTAGGCACCGCGAAAAAAAGCTTACATGGGTTACAGAGAAAAGGCAGATTTAAAGTCGATTGCTATCTTCTGATCCCTGCCAATAAAACCTTCAAGCTGCTCCCAGGCCTTTCTAGCTCATCGGGAGGCCTGTTCCCAGCTCTCCCACCCCAGTTCTTTCCCTGACCTTGTTGTTGCAGTCAGATGTTAGCAGTCTGCCTGGGCAGCATTGGGCACGGCTTGCAAATTGTGGAGCACGATGTCCCCTGCCTGCCAAACCCTCTGCAAGGCTCTGAGCACTGTGCAAGCGTGGGGTGAGACACAGGGAAAGATGCTGTTCTGTGTAAGCACAAGCTTAGGGCCCAACCTGTCAAAGGCTAAATGCTCCCAGCTCCTCAGTGCTGCCGCTGGGTTCAGGATATTTGGTACCTGGTGCACAGAGTGGCTTGCTCAGATATAACAAGAATGGGTTTTATTCCAGTATTTATTATTGAGTGATCCTACTTTAGCATGGGATTAAAGGCTTAGGCAGCTTCTTTTCTTCCAGCCTGTTTCCAAAAGACTCAAAGAACAATACTACAACTCTGTGAAGTTCTTGATAGTTCAGCTTTCACCCTCTAAGAGTGTCTAACAGTAGAAAATAATCTGTCCAAATCTTACCCTGAAGCACAGATTCAAAAAAATTAAAGAACAAGCAATGTTGCTGGGTGATCTCACACCTGTAGTGGGTGTAAACCCAGGGCAGAAGTCAAGTTTGCGGTGGCATCTTCCCTCCAGATCCAAGTTTTCTTTTAGAGTCATATGTTTATATAACCTGAGTATGGTAGTGGATGGACTCACAAAAGGTTACCAAGTAGCTATTTTGTGTAGTTAATGCTGGTGTCAATATTAAATGGTCTGTCCCTTTTAAAAACATTGAATTTTCATTTCACTCTGCCTAGAAATTTATCCCGCAGGCTAGAGCTCAGTGATGGGGTCAACCTATCTTTGAGCTCATTCTCTGTAGGGTGGTGCTTTTCTAGCAGAGATCACAGGAAAATAATGGCATTTGTGGGAAGGGTGATCTCACCCCAAGGATTGTTTGAATCCCTTTCACACAGGTAGAAGGAGGGGTGCTCACTGCAGAGACCAGTCTTTTCTGGGCACTGGGGCCAAATTTATTCTGTCAGCAAAAACACTCTTGTAGCACATGACACCTTCTAGGTATGCAAAGGGGGCAAGATGAGCTAGAAGATCCTGCAGGAGTTCCAAAAGAAGAGTGAAATTCCTGCACTGCTCGTTCACAGCCTCCCTGGAGTCAGCACAGGGGAAATTTAGTGCCAATCCCCTGCCATCTTGCTTCCCATGAGTACCTGGCAAAGAATGCCTGATGCAAAAAATAGACCATGGCAAATGCTGTTTCCATTGCTGTATGGGGAATGACTGGCTTATGTAATGTGCAGCGTGAAAACCACCGCAGGGATCAAATATAAATATTGCCCTATTGTGGAATGTACTGGCGGCATAGCTGATATTTTTGTGGCCGATGAAAAATCAAGGCTCATTATCACTCCTGAGGTTTGCCCTCTCTGTGTGTGTTGGTGTGTGGGTCTGTCTATATCTGTGTATTATAAGCTCTGGGTCAAATCCTGATAATTCTGAGTCTATTTTTACTTTGTCACTACTCAGGCAAAACTTTCATTGACATTAACTGGAAAGCTGCCTAAGAAAGGGTGCTGAGGGAATTAAGAAGCTGGCTGTAACTTGGCTTGATTTTGGTTTCTGAAAATCCCTTGCTTGAGATTTACTTCATATAACATATACTTCTTAATGCAAGTTTAAAGTCAGTGCAAATTTACACTGCACCACTGGAGCCATACATTGATTTATTTCAGCTGGGATCTCTTTTGCTCTGCATTTAGGGTAGAGGTGTCCTGTGTGTCTGTGGATCTGCACTTTGTAGGACTTTCCCTGTGGAAGGGGTGAGGGAGGGTCTGTGTTTGAAGTCACCCACATGGCAGTGGAGCAGTGCTGACTTTCACTGGCTGTAGTTCTGGCATGCAGAGTATTTATCTTTTTTGGGTTTTCTTTTTTCCCTTCATCATTGAAGGCATTTGGAGTTTGATGGAAGGGATTTAAACAAGTACCCTTCAATCTCAAAGTTTTTCCTGCTCTTTTCCTTCCAACCTGCTGCTTCCAAGCTTGTTCTCTCTGAATTGCTGCCGCTATCTCACACAAAGGTGGCAGTCTGTCACTTGGCACAGATGACCCCACGTGAAAGACACCTGGGGAAGAACTGGCTTGTGGAATGAAAGGCATATCCAGCAGAAGAAACATGAAGTGCATATCCAGCAGATGAAATAATTTTCTGTCAATGAGTTGAAAATGTTTGCCAAGTGGAAACTCTGAATGAGGGGCAGTCAGAAAGATGTGTTTTCTTTTATCATTAGCCTGGTTTTTGATTTTTGACTCACTCAAATTGTGTACTTGTTTCTCAGTAAGAACTTGGTTTGAAGAAAAACAGACAAATCCATTCTGGACAGATGGTGCTGCAAAAAGGGGGGCAGAGAGGTGTCAGGAAAGCAAAGGGAGGAGTGGGTGTGAAAAGAGGATGGAGAGAGGGAGTAGGACTGATACAGGCTCAAGCAAGTCTGTGAGCAGTGACGTTAGCCAGCCCCTGAAGTGAGCCAGGGAGCTCATGGTACTCCATGACATGATGACATGGTACATCATTCTCATGATGGTGAAAATCGTGTCAACAAGAAGAAACTTGTGTGAGTGCACAGGGGCTTTCTTTTCCCTTCAGTGGCACTAATGACAGTCAAGTTGCAGCTAATTACTGGACACAGTCACAGGCTTTATTCTTGTCTTTTCCTTCACATCCTGAGCTTCCTTTTTTTGATGCTACCACTCAAACTAGTTCCCAAACTCCCCTAGAGTCTGGGAACTTGGGAGCAACTCATCCAACTCCTTTCTTACCACCCTAGGATCCAGCCTGTTTTTTAACCAATTGGGTTATTTTCTAAGTATTCCTAGAGAGTGTGGATGAGACCAAGCTTTGTGCCACAGTGGTGTCATGGAAAATAAGCAGGGGGAATATTCTGATTAATGTTATGTTTTGCTATTAGGGAACCAGTGGTGGAAGAGCTGCCAAGAGCTTATTGTTGTCCCTGCAGAGAACAGGTTCCTGAATTGCACAGTGACATTTAGTGATACCCACAGTCCTCTTTGCTGGTGTCAGGCCTCTGAATTTCTCCAGAAAGGGAGTGTATCCAGCCTGTGCTCCCTTGTGTACAGAAAGGTGCCATCCTGCCAGAACAACCTTTGAGAAGAGGTGGTGAATAGATCAGGAAATAAACAGGTCGGTTATTCACAGTGGCACATGAAGCTCTCTGGAGACAGCAGAAGGAATATCTCTCTTCTGAGAGATGATTTTACTCTGGCAATATCCATAGAACAAGAAATTTCTTCTTTGTTAATCAACTTTACCATCAGACTTCAGGTTTATTACTGTTTGATATGACACGTTGTCCCAGCTATTGGCCCAGACTCTGATTCAGCTGCAAGAAGGTAAATTAGGCCTCAGATGCAGCCCTGGACTTCTGGGGAAACCATGCTGCTTTTCCTGGGATATCTGTAGAAACAATTAAATGCAGAAATCCCTTTTATTACAAGCCTTTTCATGAGGTTGCTGACTGATTATTTGGAAAACAGAAAGGACTGTGTAATTTGGATAATTTTGCATATGAAGGCCCTCATGTTTCTCATCTTCATTCATTACTATACTTAATATGTAATTACAGTCAGCTATTAGCCATTAGCAGTTAATTCCCTGTTACTGATGAAGATGGAATTGAGTTGCCACTTCCAAGTGTCTTATTTCATGCTTCTTAGTGTCTGAGCCTCCAGAGAAACATCTCTGAAATGTCTCTGTAGAGCAGGCAATGAATGACTTCCTAGTGCTGGGCTGGAGCTGTGTTGCAACCTAAACAATAAGTATTCAGGATTTTCTTTCAGTTTTTCATTTCACAACATTTGAAAATGTTTTGGACCCCTCCAGGAGGCTTCCAGGATTAAATGAGCTCCCCAGGCAGGTGGTTTTCCTGGTATGGAGATGGTCAGCATGACTTCCCGTGTTTAGAAACATCTGTGTATGACTCCAGCTTCAAATCTAGATTTTCATGCCCATGAGAAAATATAAGGGAAGACATAATTTCCATGTGGAGCAGTGACTGGATTCATCACTCCCAAGGAATGACTTTGCTTTCTTAAATTACCCTGTTAAAAGGGCTTCCAGATACAATGCTAGGGAGAATTTTGCTGATTTGTGCTAGAGGGAGAGATTCAATATATATGCATACATCCATGATAAACTTCACACATTGAGGTGTAAGGAGCCCCATGAGCTTCAGTATCCAGTGAAGCTGAGGGTCTGTGAGCTCTTATTCCTTTGGATTTATCAACAGAACTCCTGGCTCTACCCACAGAGAGTTAATTATGGTATATCTGGCATGACTTATTGTCGTGGTTTGACACTGGCCCAATGCCAGGCACCCACAAGAGTCGCTCACTCACTATCCCTTGCCAAGGCTGGGCAGAGGAGGGAAAAGGAAAAATACATATTAACAAAGGGTTCCTGAATTGAGATAAGGAGGAGGAGAAAACACTTCAAGGTCAAATAGACTCAATATAAGGTTGCAAACTGAATTTATTACTAACAGAATCAAAGGAGGATAATGAGAAGTAAAATAAGCCTTTAAAACACCTCCTCCCCCCAGCTCCTCCCTCCTTCCCACCAGCAGTGCATGGAGACAGGGCACCGGGGTTTCTGGGTCAGTTCATCACTGAGATTTTCTTCCTCTGCTCCAGGAGAGGAGTCCTTCCCCTGTGAGACCATGGCGTCCCTCCCACGGGAGACAGTTCTCTGCGAACTTCTCCAGTGCGGGTCCACTCTGATAAGCAGTACCTCTGCAGCACCTGCTGCAATGTGAACCCCCCCACGGGCACACAGTCCTCCCAAAACTGCTGTGACGTGGGTCTCTCTTTCCATGGGGTGCAGTCCTCCAAGGACAGGCTGCTCCAGCCTGGCAGCAGGGCACTCTCTCTCCACTGGGTCTCCCACTGGAGCACAGCCTCCTCCAGGCATCCACCTGCTCCGGCATGGGTACCTCCCCCAGGGGCTGCAGGTGGATCTCTGGATCCCCCATGGATCCCCAGGGGATGTGGGTGGATCTCTGCATCCCCTGTGGATCCCCATGGGCTGTGGGTGGATCTCTGGATCCCTGTGGATCCCCATGGCTGCAGGGGCACAGCTGCTTCACCATGGTCTCACCATGGCCTGCAGAGGAATCTCAGCTCTGGCCCCTGGATCACCTCCTGCTCCTTCTTCTCCACTGATCTTGGTGTCTCCACTTTGTTTCCCTCACATGTTCTCACCTCCTCCTCTTATCTGGCTAGGAGCAAAAAACCTTGTGACTTTATTTCCTTCTTAAATTTGTCATCACAGAGGTGTTACCAACCTCTCTCATTGTCCCAGCCTTAGCCAGAAGCATGTCCATCTTCAGAGCCACCAGGGACTGGCTTTTCCAGACATGGTGGAAGCTTCCAGCATCTTCCCACAGGAGCCACCTCTGTGTCCCCTCACTACCAAAAACCAGGCTGTGCAAAACCAACACACTCAAACCCCTGAGGTGCAGGCCTCAATGGGTACAGCAGACTTCCTTGGGGTCAGACACAACAACCCCACAGTGCTGCAAGGTCTGAGCTCTTCAGGAAGGTACATTGACTACAAACTGACACTGGAGCTCAAGAAATCTACTTCATCCAGTACTGGAAAAAATCACCAGTTGCCTTTGGATAATGAGGTGTACTTGAAATCAGGCCTGTGACAGCCTCTTTGATACTTCATGGTGTTCCTGCTGTAATTTTCTGTTCCTTCCATTCTCCAAGACATGATGGACCCCTTGAATGTTATGAAAAGAGCTAGTGCCACAATGGAGACCAGATGACAGGACTGAATGAAATTATTTATGCATTAATAGTTAGGGCCAGAAGGGACCTTTATGACCAAATCCTCTGACCTGCATGACATAGGTAAAACAATCATATCCAAAAATTCCTGGAGCAAGTCCTCTATTTATATGGGATCTATGAAGACACATTTTAGAAGAAGGGTCATAATTTAAAGTGCTGGAAAAAGCCATGACATCCCTCTGCCCCCAGCCAGAGTGCTGTGGGGACAACCACAACATGATCATTTAGCACTGCACCCTTCCAGGAGGAGAATTTCAAAGCCAGCAGAGTTTCAGGAAGGAGATTGCTGTGGATTGACTATAGCTCAAGAAATCAATGCACACTGCCTATGGAAAGGAAGGAAATGAGATAAATTAAGCCAGATTTTGCTGAGATTCAGGAGATTATTTCAAGTTGTCTAAATTGGGCTCTGATATAAGTAGAAGAGCCTGTTGGTCTTGAGCTGAAGACAGTACAAGGAGTATTGTGAGGTATTTCCAGCCCACAACGTCTATGTGATCCACAGGAGTGCACTGAAGAGTAAACACAGCACAGCTCTCTGCACTGAGAAAAATCCTAAGGGTGTTGTGCCCTCGAGTGAACTTGATCCTTTTCTGAACAGATATGTGGCATGTTTAAGAGCAAAGAAAGGATTGGACATCAAACATTTTAGAGCCTGACCCTGCCACAGAATATGCTCCTGCAAAATACTGGATGACCTCCAGCCACTGATGAGTGTGAAAGCCAAAGCTCTTGAGCATATAGCAAGATCAGCTCCTTAATAAAAGTAGTGTGATGTGGGTCAAGCAAAATTCCCCTTCCTGAGCCAAGAAGGAAAGGAAGCATCTTCTCCGGGCATCTCTTGCACTCTGAGACGCTCATTCTGTATTTCTTTATGCACATACTTTGATCCTCTGGACAAGAAGCTTCCGTCTTAAAAAACCTGAGCCTCTGTTCCCAGTCTGGTTGCTTCGCAAAATGTTCCTTCCTCTCAGGCTGCTCAGTAGAGTGGCTTTTCTGATCACACATTTACTGGGATCCTGCCAGCCCTTTAAAGAGTTCATGTTCAATTACTCCTCTGTGCCACTTTCTGGTCACCAAGGAAATGCTTCCAACAATCAAGGAGAGAGTGCAGCTGATGAGGATGTTTCCAGCCAAATCCCTCAGCAGGAGGGTAAAAGAACACACAGGAACTGCTCAGAAAGCCACGCGCAAAGTAAAAAGTGATCACTTTAGGAATATCCATTCACACTTCCCCTCCAGCTAGCCTCTAGATCGTAACAACACCCTTTAAAAAATTTATTGCTGCTACTATGGTTTGGGGGATTTAGAAATAGGGGAAACTCTAGAGAAAAATAAATCTAAATATACCTATCAACCCCACAGGATATTTTCATATGTAGCTTGCAAAGATGTTGTATGAATAATTGATGGCATGGTTCCTATTGTGCCATTGATTAGCTAGGCACTGACTGAACCATCCACTCCACCCTTTCAGGATGAAGTGCTGAATATTTTTGTTGTCATTATCATAATTCTGGCTTTCAGTTCTATGGACAAGGGCCAGAACTGAAACTTCAGTTCCAGCCACCCCAGACACGGGTGGTGTTAGGAAGCTGACCCGCAACTGAGTTCCAGGTTTAGCAAATCTTTATCATGGCAGAAAACCCCAGGTGTGACCAGCTTGGGGTCAGTCTCTGGCCACACTTGAATCAGTGGGGTTTTTGCCAGTGGCTGGATTTGGAGACAGGAGTGCTGGCTTGTGAATTTCAAGCTAGCATTGTATTTACAACTTGATCGTACCTTAAACTGCATACCCCAGTGTTCCTCATTTTGTACCCTCTCCTAAGGAACTAGGTAGAAGCCAGCTAATTAAAAATGTTGTCTTAAGGGTCTTGTTCTCAGCCATTGAAGAAAATGTTATGATCTTGTGCCCCATCTTCCACCCCTGTGGGATACACAACTCCATTATTAGATATTCTCATTGCAAATGGTTTAGCAGGTTAGGCCATCATTTCTGGAAGCGTGTAATGAATTTTACGCGCTGAAGGACATTTATCCCTTTAGCCATTAATGTCCCTCTGACAGCAGGCTTTCACTCGCTGGGAAATGAACGAGGTGAGGGTGGAATTCCTTAATGGGAATGTCTTATGAGGACCTCTGCCAGAACCTGTGTTGTATGTAGCTGGTTGTAGTCAATCTAATCTGGTAGCCTTGTCCTGCCTAGGGACAGGTCAGGTTTCTCTGTCTGAAGAAGACCCTTGTATTAAGGTGATGATTTTGTTCTTCATGTCAATACACAGAGGTTGGAGGTGGAAAGAAAAAGAAGCTGTAACCACCTCTGTTCCTTTTGCACTTGTACTGTGGCCAAACTCGAGTGCCTGTCAGCCACACGCGGTGCCAAAACAAACTGAGTGCCTGTGCTTGGGATGGTAGGGAGCCAGAGCCAGCCCTGCACCAGCTGTGGAGCAGCTGCTGCCCTGGGGGGTACTGTGTGCCTGCCTGTGACACTGCTGGGTGTGTGCCTGCCTGTGACAGTGCTGGCTGTGACTGCAGCTCAGGGCTCTGACATCCAGCCTGCTCTCTGCAACACTGAACCACCTTAGTCCACCCCTTTCCACATTTGCTCTCCATTTCCAAATGCTTTAATCTTCTGATGAGTTTTGAGCTAGGGGATTAACTTCTTTGGGCATAGGTAAAGGAGAAGTAACACACTGAAAAATGTGTTGGAACTTCCATGTTATGGAAGTGCCTGTACTACTTGTGGAGAGGATGGATTGTCAGTAGACTGTGAAGGTAGACTGCGAGCTTCTGCTGCCTGGGACAGGGCAGCATATTGGGCAGATACTGGCAAGCAAAAGAGCTGTGTGACAAGGAAGAGTAAGTGATCTATATTTTACTCTGGGAAACTCTACCAAGCCACATCAGTGTATCTCATCATGGGCTTTACTTTTTCCTTGCTCTAAAAGGATCACATAGTCAACATCAGGGGAGGAATGCTAAACACTCATATTTCAGTGTCTCCTTGCACAGAATCCATTGCCATGTGCAAAAGACAAAGTGAGCTGAGGCACTTAGTGTGAACATTGAGGATTAAGGCTGTAATGTGGGAAAACGCTGGGCAGGTTTCCCTTGAGAGGCTCTCACAGTGTTCCTGTGAATGCAAACCTCCCTGCATAGCTTCAGGCCTGAGATAAGCAGTTCTGCCGAAAGAGTAGTCAACCAGATGAGAAGAAATCCACTTCAGTCCACAGGCATGAACCCTGAGGCCACTTGGCTCTTGGGTTCACTGCAGTCTGAAGAATAAAAGCCTTCTTCCTTTTCCTTGTTTAACCAAAACCAGCACATCCATGTACAAGCAGAGAGGTGCGCAGTGTTACTAGGCATTGTTTTGTGCTGAAGATTTCTTCCAAGACTCATGTTGTCTGTTTACTTTAAAATTCAGTGTTTAAGGCATATTCCTTCTGTAGCCAGCAGAGAACAATGAGCACTTTTACTGGGTCCCATCTGAAAAGATGTGTTTAAGATGGTTTTGATGATTTGCTCCCTGGCTCTCTAGCCTTCCAAATATTTAATGGGTATGATCCAGCCTGTTTCAATTTTGACATATGCTGTCAGGGGCTTTAGGCATTACTCATCTGGGTTAACAGTGCTCACAGCTTACATTTCCCCCCTTATCTATGAAAAGTAAAGATTTATGTAGCTCAGCTGACGTGCAGTAGCTCGGTAAACCAGAGCAACTCAACTGAGTGTCTGAGAATGAGACACATTTAACTGCAATTTATGAAATACCAAAGGATGTACCTCCAGTTGCTTATACTTCATTATTTTCAGAAAGTGGGTAGTTGATGTTTATCATGGCTAATTAACAAACTGTGGAGTGGGAAGGCATCTCTAAAAGCCTTCTCATCCATCCTCTGCTGCAGCTACCTTTGTATAAATGTTTATGCCTGTAAAGATCTCAATTATTGGAGGCATTATGGCCTAATGCTTCATTTTCTCTGTAGTCTGAAAGCTCTTCCTAAGTTGAAGCCCAATTTACCATGTCTTTCTGGGTGCTTGTTATCCTTTCAACATAGGTAAATAAAGTAATGTATTAATGAACAACAAAATAAAGCAAAAAATCCCAAAGGATGTTTAAGTCAATAAGGGAGGAGAAGGGAGGTTGCAGTACATCTGCAGACATAACTAGATTCTGACAGTGACAAGATAGTGACTGTCTATAGTGTTAAAGACATGTTTTAGGATGTGCTCTGTTTGTGGAAGGTTGGAACATTTACCTTTTTTTTAAGTCAGTTTGCTTGGAAAAACTGCAAGTGGCTTTGAGGGCTCTTCCAGTTCAAGTTAATGAAGTATATTTGATTGTACAGCAATTTGAAAAGTAAGTCGAGCTTCAGCAAGATCCTTTTTGCCCCTGTACACAAGATTCTCTCTGGTTCTTCTAATGTGGTATTTCTTCAGTGAGAGTGATAATCCCTTGGTGTCGTAGATGGGAAGGAAGTTGTTTTAAAGCTTGTTCCCAGGCAGAGTTTTCTGGAAGGGTACAAACTCTTCAAAACCTCATTAAATTATTACTTTCATCCTGGAGTGCACACTGTAAAACATTTATCCCTGGTCTTAATGTCACCATCCATTCAGTTTTATTATTACTGGGCAGGTCACGGGATGTAATGTATTACTGACAGTGCTGCCACAGGCTCCACACACCCCACAAATATGGAAAGCTCAGGGCTCACATACTTATTATGGCTCCCATTACTCCAAACCACTTTGCTGCCAGGTCAGAGCTTCCAGGCAGGGCAAGGCAGTGTCCATTCACCAGTGTCTGTCTCTTGAGGCACAGGAGAGCATTTAGCACATGGTGCTCAGCAGATTGGTTCTCCTTAGCAGCTTGGCTCTCCACACAGAGAAATCTGTTTGTCTGTCATTTCAAGGACTCTGTTTTTTTTTTGCTTAGTACACAGATACATAAATAGATCTTATCTTAAGATATCAAAGCTGGTTTGGGTCCTATTTGTAGCAGAAGCTAACTGCTAATGGAATAAAAATCCATAAATGTTGTCAGCAGCTTTTATCCCCCAAATGTTTAAGAAAGCTTTACCGCAGCCTGTGCTCTGTTGTTAACTGTAATTATCCTGGTAGCGTACATGAGAAGACTGAGGCACAGGAGATTAAAATGCTGCTCAAACTAGCAGCACATGCAAATGTAAGTTTTGCTTTGCTTCCTCCAAAGCTGCTTTTTCAACAGCTGGGCTGTGCTGCCTCTGAAGTGCCCAGCACTGCCAATATCCTTCGGAATCATGTCAAAGCTTTCGGTAAACAGATTGAAGAATGACTTAGCATATATCATGTGCTATGGCTGCTCATTGTTTCTGAACCAGAAGGGCTCTGCATTTGGTGTAAATCTCTCACTGCTGATACAGGCAAGCAATGGTTCTCCCTGTGGCCAGGGGTGTATAGGGATTGAGTAATATTGTAGGTACAGGTTCTTGAAAAGCCAAGGCATGTGGTGGTTACTCTCGGCATGCTGGTATGAGACTTGGAGGCAGCACGTGGGTTGTACACCCATGGGCAGGCCCCTCTCTGACTGTGCACTTCTTGCATTCAGGAACTGAGAATTTCCCTGCACCAAATGAGTGCTTGCATGCCAGCAAGAACATGCTGCCTTTTCCCTCTGTCCAGGCTGCAAATGAAAGGAAAACCCCCAAGATTTCCTAGAATTATGTTTGTTGTAATGGTACATGTACACACACTTGCATGTAATCAGAATTCTAGGCTACTTTGACAGAGTACCTGGGCTTGCCATATCAGGATGAGATCTCTTTGCATGGTGGGATATATGAACACTCCAGATTAGAGTCTGAGTCTGAAAGATATTCCTCATTATTAGGGAGAAGGGACTGGAGAACAGGAGGTTAGAGAATAATGAGAAGTGATACAGTCTAGAGATTAGAGGGTTTTTTTCTACTTGGAGTCTTTTACAGATATGTCCATATCTGTGTGTGAGTTAATTAGAGCTCCTTGTGTCTCAGTTTTCTTAATGCACCACAAGAGAAATGCAGCCTTAAGTTGGGAAGGGAGATCTATGCATACGTTTTAGCCAAGTATCCCCGAAGTCTCTCACAAATAGAAAGTCAGTTCAAAACAAGCTCAGCTGGACAGGGTAGAAGGAAACACACAGAAATAGTGTCTCCTGCTCCTGGAATGTACCCATGTCTGGGACTGAATGTTACAGCAGTGCTTTTTTCACAGCCTGGCACAGCAGTTCACAGCAGGGTAGAGGGATCATGCACTGCATACCTTTGAAGAAGAAATGGTGATGCAAGTTTGAAGAATGTAATCCACCCGGGCTGGAACTCAGTAAGGAACTTCTTTGCTCCAGTTTGCACCTATGTTTGACAGCCTTCCTCTCACAGTGTCTTTTGCCTTTGTGCTATGGTGGCAGGAGACTGATTGCCAAGACGCTGTGAAGTGTTGGCAGGGCAGCTCCAGAAGCATCTGTGAGTGCAGGTCTGCCTGCATCCAGCTGTTTTGTGCACATGGGCACTGCAGCTACTGCATCGCCTTGCTGCATGGAGTACTGAGAAATACATGCTCAAAGGTACATTGAAGTGGGCATCCCCCCAGAAGATCCTATGCAGTGTTTCTAATCTTGCTGTTTAGGTGGGTGCATGTGCTTAAATTAGGCCTCAAAAGGCAGAAGTGATCTTACAACAGGATCCCAGGACAGGGGCTCATGTGGTACCAATGGCTGCAGCACAAAGCATCGAGTGTATTCAAACACCAATTCTCTTTCTCAAATATAAAATAAGAACTCAGCAAAACCTTGAAAATTACAGTCTTCCTTTTCTCTTGGTTGTACAATTCTATGTCTGGATCTTCTGACAGGTTGAGAATAAACTATCTTCTGTCTAAGCAGTAAACAATTATGCTATGGGACTCCACTCTGTAGAGGATTGGACCTGGACATATGATTAATTGCTAATGCTCAAATAGAACCAAAGTAGTCCCCAAACCTAATACTACCAGGGTTAATCTGCTGGGAACACTTTCTATTAAATATAGAAACCACTTTTCCATCTCATAAGGCAGTTATAAATAAATAAATAGCTTTTCCCTATTTTTTTTTTTTTTTCAGGAGGGCCTGGCACAGCCCCAGCAGGCCTGATCAGCCTCTGTTGTGGAGCTGAGTAACAGGCAGCTGCAAACCTACTAAATACATGACCAGGCTGACAGGCTGCAGCCCAGCTGCAGAGCAGGGACATGAGTTTTCCCCCTCATTTCTCTCTGCCTGTGGGTGACATGCTGTGAACAGGGCTGCAGTGGCTAAGGATGAGCAACATCCCTTTCTCCTGTCTATGGAGAACACAGTGATGGGGAAAAGAAACTGGGTGTGCTTTGCTTGGTGTATGGGAGAAAAAGAAGAAAAGTAATGACTGAAAAATAACTGAAAGCGCTGAAAAAGTGGTTTCTGTTGGTTTTCAGTGAGGAGAGTTTGTTAGATTAGGACTTGCACAAATGAATGATGCTGTGAGCAAGAGTTTGCAGGTGTGCAGGCCTACAGCCAGGGAAGCACCATGTGGGCACATGGTAAATGATGGGGAGAAAAACCCCTCAGTATTTGTACTTTGAAGGGGACTGAGTCTGGTTCCATAATCTGCCTTTTTGGACCCAATGACAGCAGCATCAGGACATTTATGTAACATTTATCAACTTTTCAGAACACTACTTAACAAATAAATCTTCTTGAGGAAGCTCGTAAATTGCTCAAGGATCCTTGGAGGAAATATGACTCTGTTATTTTCATGCTGCTAAAATGTTTTCCCTGCCACCCAGCCCACAAGCAGATTCTGCTCTCAGAAGGTGACCTGTGACATTCGTGTGTGTCTGTTCCATGGCAGTGGTAGGACACTGGTCCCCCAGGTGACCAAGGGCTGGCTAAGTAAAGAGCACAGTCTGAGGGTTGTGCCCAGACCTTGGTGCCTCCCATGGTTTCCAAAAGGTCTAAATGCTGTCTTATGGGAGTTTTGCATTGAGGTGTCTGGGGACTAAAATACATTTGCATGTTTACATATTAATTTGGCAAGTCTTGAGACAGGGTATACGAAATGCACCTGCCTTGTTAGATGATTCCTTTGAAAAGGTGCCCCTGAAGCCTGTGGCTATAACTATGCTTTTTAAAAGATTATTTTTGGTAATGAATGTGTCCACACTCAGATTTCATGTCCTCTTTATGCCATGAGTTTTCTGCTAAGACTGCCAAGCTTGAGGCCATTTCTTATGGTGATCTTTGGGACACTTTCAGTGCATATTTTGTTTTGCTAAACAATATTGTTTCGACTTCCCAGATCCTTTCTCAAAAAAGTTTCAGCTTTTCTGAAAAGATTTCAGAGAGGAAAGTTTGTTGCTATTTGCAGCAGCAAGCAGTTAAGAAATCAAAGGCAACAATTCATAATACAGATCAGCAAAAGGTAAGAATGAAACCATTTCCTTAGGAAATGTCCTAACAAACCAGAACAATATTTCAAAATGAGCATTTTTAAGTCACCTAATAAAATTCTCTTCAGTACAGCTGTGCCCTAAAGAATAAGTGTCTAAATTTAATTCCTCTTAAGCAAGAGGCATTTTCCTGTAGGGAAAGGTTGCTTTGTTCATCTTCCTTGGGGGTAGTGCCCCCTCTCCAAATATATTCAATAGTATCCAAGTTTCTGCAAAACTGAGTGGTTTTGAAAGATGGTTTATTTTAAGAGCCATGAAAAAAAATTGAGTAGAAGGATTACAGCTTCACTTTAAGGCATCAGTTCCAGGCAGAACTGAATGGAAGGAATGATGCACTTGTTACCTACATTTGGAGCTGCTACATCCCAGCAGAAAGATTTCCTATTGCCACCTCCATCATACTCACGCACCTAAAAACCTGTTATGAGGCTGTGTCCTATACCAGGGCACTGCTAGTGTAGGTATTCTTGAATGGTTCTGCAATGTATCTTGAAGTGATCACTGCAAACTGGGAAACTGAGAAGTACTGAGTACAGCTTTTATCTCATACTCTGGTGTGAACTACAGGGAACTAATTGTAGTGCTTAGTGCATAAATACAGCCATCTTGTTTCTTAGCAAAGGTGCAGTTATGCTAAATTAAACCTGCTGAGATGACTAAGAATAATTATTCATCATGATATCTTACGGAATTTTCAGGGGTCAGGAACATGACTCCCTTTTTAATACTAAAAATAGCATTAACTGAACAGAGCACATTTAATGTTGCCATGAGTAAACTTGGGAGATGAAGCAGACTGAGTAACTACCTATTGGTAGCTAGAAAAAAAACTCTGCCCATGGCAAGGGGGTTGGAAATAGATGATCTTAATGATTCCTTCCAACTCAAACCATTCTGTGAAAACACTGATTTTTTTTTTTTTTTTTCTCCCTCTTACTCAGTAGCCGGAGCTGCCAGTGGTGGTGAGAAATGTATCCTGCAGGGGCAGCAAAGCACAGGTATGTTCCAGAAGAATGGAAAAAAGGCTGTGCTGTGTGTCACTGCTTGGGATAGTGTTATTAGTCAAAATAATGGAAGACCTCAGAGGTGACTCATGAATGAAAATAACTGGGTAATTAACACCAGTGAACATTTATTTAGGAAAAACGGGTCCCTTCAAATTAATGCAGTTAGGCTGACAGGCTACAGGCAGAGATCAATTATTGATGGGCTGAAGTGACACTGTAACACACTGGCAGTCTCCTGCTGCACAGGCAAATAACCAGCACTTCAATTATGAAAATCCAAGGGCCAATGTGCCAGTCTTTAAAGGTCTAGCAGGGCTAAAATGTTCACTGGGTTGACAGAGTCTGCTGCTGGTGCAGAGTTTGGTTCTCTCTGGATTCAGCACAACTGGTCAATACAAGGCCCTGTTGTTTTGCACACTATTTGGAAAATTAGTTAAGTGGGGCAAGTTTTGGGGAGACCCACATGAGTGAGTGGAAGCTAATCTGCTTGTCCTAATGTGAGGGACTCAAGGAGAAGGGAAAGGGCAGCTTGGAAATGAGCTTAAATAGTCATAAAGATGCAAATGCATTTAGGGGCTGAAAGCTGAATGGGTCAAATTTAGCCTCTTAAAGACATTCTAACAGAATTTATAACAGAAATGCTCCAGTTCAACCAGGAGCTAATCCAAAGGCAAGTTGTGTGCTTTGAGTCACACAGGACAATGGTCCTCTCTTGCCTTGAAGGATATCAACCATAGATGGGCTAAAACCACAGAGTTCCAGTCTGGGATCTGAGCCTTATAAACAGATCGGTGAAGTTTGGGTTAAATAAAATACAAAATGAATACATTATAATCTGTTTGTTCCTCCCATTTTGCTTCAGGGCACTAACTGTGGGAAAATCACAAAGTGCTTGAATTCTTCCCAAGCTCGGGCAGTAGCCCACATCTCAGAGGCAAGATGGCACATGAAACATTTCTTGTTTCCAAGCATTTCCTGTGGGGCTATCAGGTGCCTCTTTCCTGCAGTCCTGTAAGCTGTGCTGCTAATTCAGCATGGGTAGCACCTCAGAGCTTGGTGAGGAAGGACAGATTCCCTAATGCATTTCTGTGTTTTCCTTACTGTATTGCTCATGATACTTGAGAGAGCCCAGAGATGTCAACAACCCAGATGTGTGAAACGTGCCCTTGGCCTCATCTGCCATCCTGCATTTCCATTCTGGGTTACCAGTTTCCCTGGGAAGGGGGCTGTGTGGAGAATAATACCCACATATGCAGCGGGCCTGGGTGCGTGTGCTTGGAATGAGGCAGCTGGATCCCATCCCTGGTCCACGCCGGCATTTTCTGTTGTGTGGTGGCACTGGCACTATGAAATGTCAGGTCTCAAAATGGAAATGGCTGGCATTGTTTAGGACTGATCCCAGCAAATGCCTTTTGGATAGAAGCACTCTTTTGCTGCCCCTTCTCTGTGACCTCGTGAGGAGAAGTATCTAAAATAGGTCATTGTTATGCACGGAGAGAACCCTGTTCCCTAAGCTCCCTTGGTTTCCAAGTAAACGAGCTTTGGAGGTAAGTTAGCAAAAGAGGCTGATTCATTAGCAGCAAGGGAAATCTGTGTGTTGGAGGGGAGCCCAGCTGCCCAGAGGGATTTACATAGTGACATGCTTCTCAAATCTTTATAGAAGAAGCTGAGTGATACACACACGGGCTTGAACTGTATCACAATCACATGCTTGCTAGGCTCAGTTCTTATCTCATGAGTTTCTCTGGAGAGTATCAGTTGCTCCAGTCCTTCACAGGGCTTTAAATTTGTAAGGGAAGAAGTCACAGTGAGGTGTCCTCTAATGTGAGAAAATTCTGTATCTGTTTTCTTTTCCAAATTAGGTCACCTTGTAAGGCAGTTCTGGATGGAGTTTGTTCCTGCAGTTATAGAGGCTGTAAATAACATACATATTACAACATGTTTGACAGGGTTTCATTGCGCCATCACTATTCTACCCAAATATCATATCTCAAATTAATAACAAATTAATTTTTTCTGCTGAAAGACCCCAAATGTCACCCTCCTGTCTGGAATGAGATAATTTTGGGCAGTTACTTGCTTAGAGGAGGAATGGGGCCAGCACATTCTTCTGGCATCATTACCGAGGGCAGGCTTGCACACGGGGATGAGTGCTCCCCTTTGTCCAATCATATGGAGTTCAGGGAGGAGAATTCAGTCTCTTTGGAACATCTTCTGCCTCTTTGTTGGTGTGTCAAGCCCTGGTGCCAATTAGTGCCAGTGATGAGAAGGGCACTCGTCCGCAAGATCAGAAGCAGAAATGCACAGACTGCTCTCACAAAGGATCCTGAGCAGTTGTCAGATTATAAAGATCTCTGGCCCCTCCTGACCTGGGCCAGATTTGAACCATTGACCTAGAAGCAAAAAGCTTGAAATCTCTGCACAAGCCACAAGGATAAATAGGACTTGCAGAGCCTCATTCGCATTCAGTTGCTGCCATCTAATGGCAGGTGGAGAGTGGAAAGGCCTCAAGCGATAGAAAGCAACATAAATACCACCCTCGGGACTCTAGTAGGTGGTAGAACTTGCACAGATAGTTCTCATCAGAGTGCTGGGCAAGCGTGGGGATTTAGGCTGGTTTTATTCCTCTAAAGAATAGTTTTACAAAGGACTGCTGTGCTGCAATTCAACACAGAAGTGTCCCGCTACAAACACCAGGTCTTCACACTGCTTTTGCTGTTCTCTGCTGCATTGTTTCCATACAGGAAACCTGAGGGAAAGTCTGTGATTGTAGCCTGGCTTAACAACTGCCCCAAAGGCAATGGCAACTGAGTGGTGAGTGCCTATAACAACAGGAAGTGATGCGAAAAAGAAGGTAGGAGATTGCACTTTTAATTTTTCTTAGTACTACTGGTGCACACAAAATATCTGGACTTCCCAGAACTTTGTATCAGAAGGAGAAGGAGTTGGAGATTAGAACAAAATTAACCCAACTATCTAGAAATTATTTGGCCTGGCCTAGCAGACAATAAATCTCACTTTCCTTTAAATATTACTTAAAGGAAAACCAAAGAGAAGAGATGTCTCCTTCTCCCCCTTTACCAGCTCCAGGAAGTTCCTGCTGTTTTCTGCCTCTAAACCCTCAGATTTATAATGTAAAAAGTATTAATCATGTATCAGTTTGCACTGCCTGTTTCTGTCTCTGCACATATCTCCAAATAATTCTTTTAAGCCGTGCTAGCTAACACTGTCTCAGAGAGGAGAAAGGCTAGAGAATGCATATTCCTTCATGCATCCCTGAGCTGCAGCAGGTGGGTATCCAGAGGCATGTCCCATGATGGGAATGCAGCCTGATGAGCCATGCAGCAGTCTCCAGCAGCCTTAACAGCCCCAGTGGTGACATGGGAGCTTGCATGGGCCAGCAGTCCAAGTAAGTCTGTGACCAGGGCGAACTGAAGTCATAAATCAAGATTTATATATTTGAGAAATGTCTCCTAGTCCCTAATAACCCAAGAAATGCCATTTCATAGGAGAAAACTGGGAAGGAAAAAAAATTCATATCTTCAGACAGAATACTGAAGAAAGCTGCAAAATTCCACTCTTTTTGGCTGAAGGAATAATTGCTGAAAAGAAAGTCCAGTTGTGGAGCAACATGGAGGTAACAAAGGGAATACCAATCTTATTCTTTTTTTTGTCTGCTGAAGGAAACAGACTTCAAAAGCACTGTGGGGAGAAACAGAAATGAGTGCATTGAGTCCTCACCTTGCGACTGCTAGTGCTACCTGCACATTTGTGAGAGAGCAGAGGAAAGCAGCGCATGGGAATTGTAACTCGGGGGGGGGGGAGATAAAACATTTTAGCATGAGGTTGCTCAGCTTTGTGCCAACAGGCACTTCCCAGGCTGCAAAGAGCAGCTAAACTAGCCTATCTAAAGGGTCACTGGAGCTCTGTTTGCAGTCAAGGTCCAGCCACTGTTCCCTTACGTCAAAGCCAGGATTTATCCAAACAGCTTTGCTGCACTTCCGAGAAAGTGCAGCTTTGTGCCGCTGCTGAAAGGCAGCCTACTCAAATATACACCCACTGGGGATGCTCTGGGGACCACAGCCTGGTGCATCAGGTCATGGCACATGAGCCAGACAGGTCTTCTGCACCCAGAGTGAGCTCTGGCAGGGAGCTGGGAGCTCTCGTTGTGGCTGCTGCTCAGACCCAGGTGTGAGATCTGTTGTAGAATAGTTATATTCCTGAGCTGGAAGCATTACCAAAATGCCCTTGTCAATCAGGTTCCCCGGGAGACTTTGTGCTTGCTCTGTAGATATTTTTCTTATGAAGCTCAGTGGTAAAATGATAGGAGAATACACTTAACAGGTCTAAAACTGTCTTGGCAACGTTGTTACTTTTTAAAACTGCTTTCCTTCCCCTCTTATTTCTCACACCCAGATGCTGTCTTCTGACCGCTCTCAGGGAAGCATCAGTTGCAAAGTAAAGACGTAAAATTACACCAAGTGAGCTGAAATTTAAAGCCTTGCCCTTATAGAGTGACGTTCAACAGTCACTGTGCACCCTCGACACGCAACAGCTGCAGGGTTTTGTTACTGTCACTTGCAAAAACCTTCAACTCCTTTTGGTGCGCCCTGCTTTGAGCCAGAGGCACCGTTTTTATCTGTAAGAGCCCTTTAGTGTAGCATGACATCTGAGAGACTTCAGCAGGATATAAGTTTGCTCTGGTACCGAGGTATGATTTAATATCCTCAATTGTTCTGGGAATTTGAGATGCATGATTCAGGAGACTTGCATGGGTATGGTTACTCCAGTGCTTAATGAGATTTATGTGCTTAAATGTGCTGGATGCTGTAATCACATTTCTAACACGCTGATTCAAAACGGGAGGGGGAGAAAAACCAAATCAACAGGAGTTTTGCTCTGCCGGTGGTGGAGGCAGGCTTTTGCACAGGAAGCTTGCAACACGAGCTCTCGTAAATGCCAAAATGAGGAGGAAAAAAAAAACCCCGCCAACCAACCCAACAAAAAAGCCTCGACGAACCCAAACAGAGGAAAAGCAGCTCCTAGTTGCAGCCTCCTGTTTACGCTGCCCACGCTGGAAGCTGTCACCTTTCCCCGCCATCCTCCACGGGCTCGGGGGGAGAGCGGGGCGTGCTCGGGGCCCCCGAGCGCTGCCGTCCCGGGGGCTGTCCCCCGAGCGAGACCCGTCCTTGCCGGCAGCGCCCCCGCTGTGCCCGGGGGGTACCGGGAGGGGGCTGAGGCCGCTGCCGG
>WAAG01079235.1:27649-89093 GCA_013390105.1 Tichodroma muraria
CAGCGCCCGGGCGGCGCACGGAGCCGGTAAGCGCCGCGCGGGGACGGGGCCGCGGTTCCTCCTCCCGCAGAGCGGGACTTTGTCTTGCCCATCCTTCCTCCCTCCCCAGCCGTGACTGCGGCCTCCCAGCTGTTTCCTCCGCTCCCCAGATGTTGGGACGAGAAGAGGGCTGGTCCTACCTGGGATAGCGCAGGGCCTCGGGGCGTTAGGGGTCCATCCCGAAAACGAGAGCATCAGAGAATATCTGATTGATATTGATAACCTCTGGCAGAGGTTAGTCCAGACGAGGGCTGGAAGGAGGTAATGGCTGAAAACTTGGGGCACTGCCTGGCCAGCAGTGGGACAGGCAGTATGACTGACAGTTCCATCAAGAAATGAGATCTGATGGCAGCAAATGGGCCACTGGTTGGAATTTTGCATGTTTATTTTTTCTTGTAAGATGCTGTGGGGTCATGGTAACTTCCCCGTAGTTAGATGAGTCATGTAGCGCATGCATGTCAACTAAGGCACAAAAGGAAGGAAAAGTATCCAGATTAGCACCAAGATCAAAGAATTGTCTTGTTGTTGAGGAGTGGTGAACAGCTATGCTAGGTAGTAAGCATGGTACCCACCTGGATGCTAGTCCTTTGCTGGACTGTGGGATGCTAGGATATAAGGAAGTCAAAGTCTGGTCCCATTTCTTGGCTAGGGGTCAGGTCCTGAAAAGGGTTGGATTCTGCTGGACTCGTAAGTGCTTGTGACTCCCAGTGTGAGAACTGGTGGGTCAAGAGTTCGGGCCATGTGCAGGACCTTCTGCATTCTTCTAGGAATTTTCAGGGGAAGAGCCAGGATGCACAGCAAGCACTGCAGCGTGAATAGGCCTAGGAAGAGATACAACTACAGAAAGGGAGATTGGTTTGACACTATACAAAGCTGAAGGTAAACTAAGTACTAATATTTGGGCCAATCGAGTATCTTGGGTTTGGGGAGTAAGTGGTAGTTTGCCCTTTGGCTAATGGAGTGCACACAATGCCAAAGAATTTCCTGTCTCTCACCTACCTGATACTTCTTTTTGTTATCTCATTGTTTCTGACTTTGTTTTTCAGAAAAACTGTGATTCAAGAAAGCCACCATGAAAGGTGAGGAAGTTCGGCAGAGGAGAAAAGAGGGCAGGTCTAGGAATGGAGAGCGATCCAGGCACAAAGGAAAGAGCAAGGGTAAACACAGAGAGAGCCGACTTGGCAGCCAGGAAGCAGAGGATGTCTCTCTGCATGCACAGCAGAAGCTGTTGGCTGAGGAGAAAACGGCCATGGCAAAGTCACAGGAAGAGTCAGCAATCTCAATTTGCCTGCAAGTGCTCCTGCCATACCTCCTAGCTGGGCTTGGCATGGTCTTGGCAGGCATGGTTTTGGATTATGTTCAGGTAAGGGCAAGAAACTCATCTGACATACCTGATACGGGATAAGTGGGGGACTTCTCTTCACAGGCAGGGGATTTGCTCTGGGAATAGTAAGGGAGGATTTGCAGCAGTTTCCTGTGCCAGCTTGTCCCTCAAAGTCAGCTATTATGGACTGCGCAGCTCTCAAGAGACGTGTGGTGCTTTTCTGGTGCCGTTCCTCCTCTGGACAAAAAAGAGAACACGGTGCTAAAGAGTACATGAAGGATGACTAGGAATGTGCAGTGCTGTGCAGAGGTCTCCCCTCGGTGCTAGGAAGAGGGTGGGTGGGTGCAGCCCCACGGCTGGGGTGGCACAGTGCTTTCCTGCAGCAGACAGACTGCAGGTGACATCGCTCATGGCTGTAGCTCTGGGCAGTCTGCACCCGCTGCTTCCTTGCCCAAGGCGTTAGCCAGCCCAGCACTGCTAACACTTCATACAACAGCTCAGCCCTGCCCGTGCACCACGTCCTTTTCTAAGGCCTCACAGAAGATTACTTGAATTCTTTAAGTCCCATTTCTGACTCTGTGGTGGTGGGGATGAGACCTTTCCTCCTATGATGCAGCAATACAGACCTTTAAGGCAATGATCAGCACCTCATTTTAAACAGTTTAAAGCTGCAGTTAATGTCCAGATTATAAAATGCCTTTGCACTTTGGGTTACTCTAACAGCGCGCCTTTCTGTTAACCTTGTTATTTGACTAACTAGCTATGAGGTCAAACTGCCCTGACCTATCTGATACAGTGACACAGAAACTACTGTGCTTACATTGACAGCTTTCACAAATGTGGAGCTGTGGTCCCTTGTCATTAACCCAGGGCTGATCTCCCTGAGCTAGAAGAGCTATAAAGGCTTAGGAGTGACACAGTATCCTTAAATGACCTTAGCATGTACTTGATACCCAGCAGAATGTCTAGTCAGATCACAGAACACCAGGCAAATCCAGAACCCAGTGTCAAACTACTTTTTGTTTCCTTAGACATTGTTCCCAAGTGTCTTGAACACTGAGCAATCACTTTGTTTTTATTTTTAGACTTTTTAGAGGTAGGAAGAAACATATATTTAATGTCAGAGATCCATTCCTATGGATCTCTGACATTAAATATGTGTTTCTTCCTACTGTGAGTTGTTAGAGTGTGGATTTATGGATTGCAGATGGGTTTATGATCTTGGAGGAGGACTTTTCCTTCAATGTTTTTTCCCTGGGAGTTTTTTTTTCTAGGAGGAACTGAGCCACTAATATGAACAGAATGTGAGGCAGACCTCATTCTCCTCTGAAACTGCAAAAGTCTGTTTTCTGTTTCTGCAAATAAAGAGCTCACTAAACCCCATCATATTAGTGCTTAAAGTATGGGAAACCAGCCCATGCAACATCTCATAGGAAACGTGGCTTTTGGCAATTAGCATAGTGGCTGTTCGTGCATGACCATGGACTGCTTGAGCACATCTCATCAAGGACTTGTTGCTGCCCTTCCTTCCTGAGCCAGTCCTGGCCTTTGGCTGGTTGCTGCTGCTGTTTCTGTGGGACAGCAGTGGATCCCTGAGAGTCCCTGGGCCCCAGGCACATTCCTACTGCCTGCTTTCCATCTCTCCCCGAAAGTTCTCTTCTCTGCCCTTCCCTAAAGTGGGGAGGAGAAGGGCAGGGTTAGGAACAAAAATACACTGCTTGATGTAACAGAGAGCTCACAGAGCCAGGAGTGGAAGAACTCGAGCAACTGGGACGTGCAGTCCCTGAGAAGCATCGTTCTGCCGTGAGCCCGTGGTGCTGGGATAGTGCTGCCTGCTGCTAACACTGCCACGTTGTGAGAGCATTCACAGGCATGTCTGTCTCTTCTTTGCAGGGATGACAAGGTGTGTGTGAAACTCTGCCCTCAGACACTTGCCATCTTTCTGTTCTGCTTTGTGTACTGTGACAGTGGATGGAGGATCTAGATCAGGGTCAGGACTCACCAAAGAGGCTGTTTCTGCTTTGGCTCCTCCAGGACAGTGCTACTTCTTGACTAGTTGGCAACACAAGGATAGGGTGTATCTGTGTGCAGAGAAGGACAGCAGGGCACCTTCTCAGGTTTTGTCATCTTGAGTGGTACAGCCGTGAGCTGTTGGGTTTTTTTTTATTTTTTTCTCTAGCTAGTTACAATCTTTTTCCCACTGTGAAGCAGTGCTCTCTTTCTTCTCAAACCTGATGTATCTTTTCTGGACAGATAAGGTATATTTCTTTGCCAGGAAAATGTGATGCATCTCTGCTGATAAATATGGTGTGGCTCTTTATCAGAGTCTCCTTAAATGCATAATAAAATGACCCAGTGTACACACATGGGTCACCTGAAACAATTACCTCTCTGCATAGTGATTTATTGGTTGAGGGCTTTTTATGGTGCTTGCTTAGAAGGAGAGAGATGGAGCGTGATAAACTAATAAACCCTGTCAGGCTTACGCTCTAGTGCAGGATGTGTTGCTGCTGTATTTTTTAATGTCATTTGAGTCATTTAGGCTCATTGATATTTCCTTTACATTAACATTTCTGCCTGTCATCAATCCAGTTGGCTGATGCAGTGGCATATGGGACTAGGTAGGCACATTATTAGAACTAGAAAACCTATATTTTTGTCCAGAAATTTTGTCCAGAAATTGTCTTTTATTTCCTTGAAGCCTCTGTGAATGAATAACCAGAACTAGGCCTTCATAGTGTCATTCCTCTCTTCCCAGCTGGTACAAAGAAGTTGGGTAATGTGTGGTTACTACAGGATTTTTATTAACCTGACTCTTCCAAATATTGTGGGACTTTTTTTTTTCAGTTAGATTATCTGAAATGTGCTCTCCTGTTATCTTGCAGCTAACTGTACCATTGTTAGGTGGTAGAGACATGTACACACCAAGGCAGCTGGGAGTGGAGAAGGTTTTAGGGGCTGTACCAAAATAACAGCCTAGAAAGCAGAAAAGCTTGCTGCTTTCCTTTGTAGCTTGCATTTGTTTTCCACTCTGCCTTGCTTCCAGGGAGATCTGCTGTGTCACCTCAGTTTGTGTGAATTCAGACCGAAGAAACACTGTCTAAATGGCCGAGAGCTTCCTCAGTTCCCAGTGTAGCTGCAAGCGTGTCATGTTCTCTCCAACTCCCCCGCAATGCTGGGGACCCTGCCACAGGGACAGAGTCCACAAAGCCCATTAGCCTTTTTCTCTCTGCAGAGAATGTGAGGGAAGGGGTTGATCCATCCTAAATGGTGTTTTTTAAAGCTTTTTCACCCTCTGATTCAATTAGTTTGCCCAAATTAGTTATTAGAAAGGACCCCAAGCATAATAACATGACTCTTTTCCCTACATGCTTGACCTTGAGCTGAAGCCTATACGGAGCAGGATACAATTTTTTTGGCTGTATGTAGCCATGGTGCAGCTCTGATTTTTGACCTTGTATAAGCTGCTTAACCATGAAGCTTCTGGGGTGGGACCCCCTCTCTCAAAGACAGCACCTTCCCGGGAGCATGCAGGAGCAGTGTGTTTCACTTTAGAGCAGCAAGGGTGACCAGCTCACAGCGTGCCCTTTCTCTCCCGTGCCTGTTGTGCAGAGAGATTACGGAGCTACCTTAAATAAGCTCCGGCTAGGACTCTTATCTTGGCCTTTGCAAACTAGCAGAAAGTTGAAGTGATGACAGCAGATAAGGGTGCTCGCTTTTGAAGCTTATTGGCTGGTTCTCTGAACTTTTTTCCCCCTGAGAGCCAGTCATTCAGAGGTACAGCTGGCATAGCCCGATTGTTCTGTCCCGCGGAGCCCATGGAGCGTACTGGAGAGGCCGGGGTCTAGAAGGGCAGATCTTGTGTCACCAGCCGGCTCAGCTGTGTCACCTGCCCGGGGATGAGGCCTGCGTAATACCGTCAGCTGAGGGAAACGTGGGCTCGTGCTTTCCTTGACCTTTCTTCACCTTGGAGAAGCACAGAATGGATCGTGGTTGGTAACTCCCCTCCTCCTCGGCCTCGGGACAGCGAGGAAGGTTCAGAGTGCTCGTGGTGGGAGCGAGGGAGCTGGGCTGGTTTGCAGCGGGCTTACACATTAAACCATCGTATCAAACGCGCGCCGCGCTCTGACGAGAAATGTAACCCGAGGAGAAAGGACACCAGTGTGTTTGAGCACGCTGAGGGATTCTTGTATGACCTGTCACTCTTTCAGTGCTGTAGCCTGAGCAGGTCTTACTGGTTTTTACCGAAGTGGTGGGAGCTGAATGGGGTGTGGGCTCGTTTCTATTCGTCCACAGGCATCTCTACAATCTTCTCTTCTCTTTTTTAATTCCCCCCTGGATATAAATCAGAGAAATTGTGTCCATCGAGTTTGCTGCCACCTGGGCTCAACCCAGCTGAACCAATTTTGGAGGATACCCTTGCTGCAATCGTCTGGACGTGCTCCTAGGAGGAGAAGAAACTAAAGGAATTTGGCATCGTTGCTGTAGTTTGAGGAAAAACATTCCTTCTGACTTTGGAGAGAGCTACAGGGAGGATCTGTGTGATGTCCTGATCTCCCTCCATTTTCCTGCTGAGCATGGGGTAACAGTGTGTGACCATGGTGGTCACCCAGTTACAGCTGGAACTCTGCTTCCACGGCAAGAAGCTGAGAGGTTTCACCTGCAAGCTGACCAGGTCAGCCAGTGGATTTCTCCCAGAGACTTCATTCTCCATTGCCTCCCAGACTTTTGTGCCGTTCCTTCTGGCTGGCTTGGGAATGGTAGCTGCTGGCCTCTTGATGGATGTTGTTCAAGTAGGTACCTGTGATTAGGCAACTTGTAGTGAGAGGGTGGGCTAAGGCTCTGACCTTGAGTATTTGTATTTGTTTCTAATGAGTGTGGTCCTAGCAGCCGGTCAGCAGTAAGGCTGTAGGCTTTTTCTGTGCTGGAGGGACACTATCCATCTCCTTTAGATCAGTAGCTGGGTTCCTTGTAATGTTGGACACTGGTTTTCAGGTGGCTGCCTAACCCTGTGCTGGGTGCGTTAGACTGGGTGCTCCCTTTTCTCTATCGAGCTAAACACTTTGGTAAAGACTCCTATGAAGCAACTAGATCAGGTTGCAGCATATTCCCCTGTTGCATGATATCATTTCTTTCCTTCAGAAATTGCTGATAAGGAGATCTAGGTCAGGGTTGTTACTATCTAGCTGTTTTACTTAGAGGCAAGTTCATGCTTTCAGTTCTTTGCAAACAACCTAATGTAATCTTCGGCCTAGAAAGCATTTAGATACTGTGATGAGAGGCATGCCACCATAAAATGATTAGCGTTGCCCACAAAATGAGTGCTTCTTGGGCAGTTTCTGAGGTGGGTATAAATTTAGAATAACTTCCACTGACTGCCAGGGAGTGCTGCTGCATTTACACCATTGTGCCCACAACCAGGATCTATCCCGTTCGTCTTTCCTTTGAACCAGTGGCACAAATAGAAATGCAAAATTTGATCGAGTTTGGGCATCTCATGGCAGTGGATTTACAAATCAAAAGGCTGGCAGAGTTTCCCAAGGATATATCCTGCACTCTGAGCTCAGTAGAGTACATTGGATTCTCTGGCATTAATACCACAGGAGGAGCTAAATATGGATACTTGAATGTTTGGAAAGACAATACCTTGCTTGCTTTTTTTCTTGCACTGGAAGAAACAAAGAAGGTAGAGAAGTCGAACTAAAGGGAACACAAGGAATATCAGGGAAGGGTTAACTGGAGTGGCAAAGGCTGTCGCTGTGCTGTGTTTGTCATCTCCACCTTGTGCCATGCTTAGGCACGGACCTGTCTTGCAGCATTACAGAAGTTCTCAAACCACCCAAGATGTTACGTTAGTAGTTAGCATTTGTCTCAAAGAAGGAGAAAGACATAGCACATACCCACTCTGTACCTTGGAGTGAATGGGTCTTTGTCTAGAAGAAATCAATTCACTTGCTAAGAACTGAGCTGTGTTCAAAAATGTAACTGTATCCAAACTGATGGGAAACACAAGCCATGTACGCGTACATTGCACCTGTCCTTTAAATAACAGTGTGCAATCTCGTTTGTGTATTTGCTCACCTGACTCCTAGAAATGGGGTCAGGTGTAAACCACAACCACAGGAAGTGTATATTTTGGTGAACTATGTTGAAATAGAAACCGTCAGTCCATGGATTCAGCTCCCAGAGGAGGGAGCCCAGTGCATTGAGAGTCGCAACTGGCACAGGAGAGATGTTAGTGAGGTGGGCTGCCACGGTACCAACAACCCCATAGCTAAAACAAAACCAGGAGCTGGGAAAATGCAGAGATCTTAGCCTTTAAAGATTTGGGATATTCTTCTGTGCTTGTCTTTGAGCTATTTATTTTCAACTTTCTTCAAGTGTGAGAGCTAAAAACTCATGGTCCTGTCCAACTAAAACCTGACACTAGGTTTGTTTGCTTGAGGCCAGGTACTGTAAGGCTCATATTGCTAGTCATGAGGGCTCACATACTGAAACTACAGGTTTTTCAAGTCCAGGAGTCTGTGATTTGCCCATTTTCTAGTGGTTCTTCTTGCTAAGGAATGTTTTGCCCTGTTTGTAGTGACTGCAAAACATTCTTAGGAAACTCTGTGTCTGCCTTGGAGGAGGAGATATATAGGCAAGCTTAGGATGGTATCTAGAGCATAGATAATACTGAGTTTAATCCTGCTGGCTTTCTTTTATTACATACAAAATATCTTGAAATAACTTGGTTCTGTGTTGTGAGTCCAGCTGATGCTGTCTTTTGCAGGGCTCATATTGCTGTAAAGAAAACAAAGTGTAAATTGCTCATTCATATCCTGTAAAACTTCTCAGGATTTTAGCAGTTTCTGATCTGCTCTGGGGTGAAACCAAGAACTGTTCATATTACTGCTTAAAAGAAAAACCAACAGAAGAGATTTGTCTAGCCCAGTTGACTCTAAGGCTCGGACCTGGGTCTCCTATGCTGTAGGAAAAGGATGCCCAAAGAAGTAGATGTTTGTCATTTTCTCTTCCTTTGTGTGCAGGTGATGCAGTCTCTCTGCAGGGCTGATAGCATGGCACAGGTTTTTTCCTTCTGGACATTTTGCCTCTGCTCCAGTGATCCTTGGCCTGCTGGTCCATCTGGGTTCTGGGCTGGCTGGCATTGCTGGAGACCTTGCAGGGCCCTGCCAGTGTTTGGCCCACTTTTTTACAGTTAGGTGAAGAATCATAGTGAAGCTGGATGATCAGATTTCAAACCAGAGAATTCAGGAGGAAAGCTTCCCTTTCATTTTCCCTTTCCACACCACTGGAGTGGGACACTGTCCAGATAAAAGTCACAGATATAAGATATCTCTGTCCTTTGTTGACAAAAGCTCATGAGATGATTAGCTTTGAAAAGGATTTTGAATTGGCTTGCATTTTGTACTCTAGGATATTTTGATCTTTCTGTTGACTTGTTCAGAGCAATGGAAAACCTCTGAGGCTTCTGAGCTGCTGCCATGGGAGGTGGATGTCCTGGGGAGGTAACAGGATGTGGTTGGGTCTGTGAGGATGGTGTGAGGAGTTCCAGCAGGGCTGTACTGAGGCTGGGGAGGCTGCACTGAGGCTGGGAAGACTGGCTCAGTGCATCCATGATAACCCCTCTTCCTCTGGGGGACCCCACGAGCAGATCCAGCTGCTGTGGGTAGAACATGGGGTTAACCAAGCCTCTTCAGGGCTGAGTTTTAGGGCTGAAACTCCATCATGAAAATGTGAAGTGGGAAAGAGTCTCTTTCTGGCTCTGTGTCCCCCTGTGTGGGTTTGCAGTGCTGCATGGAATGTTTCTGTTCTTTCTGGGCCAGTGTTCGTCTCAAAGGACAGAGACATCTCCTAGGCTTTGTCCAGGTGTCTTCATTCAGGTAGTTCCTTGCCTGCATGTCTCCAAACTGCCCCACTCAGCCACTCCTCCAGCTGACAGCCCTGCTAGTTGATGGCACAGGCATCATCTGTTTATTCTGTATTTCTGCTGTCGCTAACACAGTGGAGTCCTGGCTGTTGTGCTGTAAATCATTGTGAATCTGTCCTTAGGCTCTCGTGAGTCACTAATGAGTCTCAAATAGAGGCAATTAAGTCAGCTTTTTTTTATTAGTACAGTTGTGTGATTATTAATTGTTCAGAGCTTTCAGGTGTAATTATATATAAGGCAGAGTCCCAAAAAATCATACCTTGTATGCTGAAACTTCTGTTCTGATGGCTTGAGGCCTGCAAAATCTATAATGTCACAAGGATGGGAGCTTACTTAGATATACCAAAGTCATATTTCCCAATGGTGGCGTGCACAGAAAATACAAACAGTTGAGTTTTCCTGTTGCTTTCCATTTATGTCTTTTTATGCGCAAAATATGCAAGGTCTTAACTATGAATTTCTTCATGCCTCTGTGCTTGAAATGATTGGAGTTTTTTACATTGTGATTATGAAGTCTGTTTTTTCTCCTCTTTCTTTTGAAGGTGTCAAAGATGTGTTTGGATCTTTATTCTTAATTAAAGAGAGAGGAGAGGGGGATATGAATCTTTAAAAGAAATATCCACCCCTAGCTTTTCTCAGGTATTTAAGTTCCACGTTAACAAATCTAAACAAAACTGTAGTGTGTCAAATAAGGGGACAATTTTTGTGTTGTTGGTTGTTTATGCAACAGTATTGTACCTTGAACATTTTGAAATGTGCCTGTTTCCAGGTCACACTGCCAGGAAAAGTTCCTTTTTTTATGTTGATAATAACGGTTTTGCCTGTTATCTGCACTTCGGAGGTGCCTTGCACCACATGCTCAGGACTGGCTCAGCCCCAATTTCATTCATCCTGACTGAGAAGGAAGCTGTGAGTTCTTCCCAGCAGACAGACACCACCACCTTCCCACAGCTTCCTGCAGCTTCCCATGGCACAGCCAGAGGAAAACGCCGAGCTGTTGCACCCTGTATATATTTCCTAACAGGCTGGCAGCTGAATGTGTCACCATTTGTTGAGTCTGTCCAACCACCTGGATGTTCAGGTTTATAGAATCCCAGTGGATGTGGAAAAGGTGGGTAGGGATGTGCTGTTTGTTTTGTCCTCTAGTGCCAGAATTCAGGACCACCATGGGTACTAGCCAGTGACAAGTTGGAAATAACAAACAAATTGATCCTTCATGTGATGTGCAGCTGAACTATGGAAATTTCTGCCACAGGATGGCACATAGGTTGGAGGGGGGAGTTTGGGTGAGGACCTGAAAAAGAAAGCCTTTGAACACTGGTAAGTGTGCAGAAAACCCTCACCAGCTCAGTACCCTGTGGCAGATAGAGTCTGGAAAATACACAGGAGAATTATCCCATTTATTTGTCGTTTTTGTAGATTCTCGTTTTAGACACCCGAATTGGATTATTGGCAGAGCTAAAGATGGGTTGATGGAACTTTGATCTCACTTATTTTTTTTAGCCACCCTTTTTTCCTTGTATTCTGCTCTTAGATGTTGGGCTTGTTATTTTTCCTTCATGCTGAGTGGCCCCATTCTGTGATTTCATCCTGATTTAAACC
Organism: Tichodroma muraria; assembly: GCA_013390105.1. NCBI lineage: Eukaryota > Metazoa > Chordata > Aves > Passeriformes > Sittidae > Tichodroma > Tichodroma muraria. Next base: position 38,545 of record WAAG01079235.1, read on the forward strand.
TCTCTGGCTACAGCAGTACATTGCCAACACCCTTGAATGCACAGAGGAGGAATGAATTCTATTCCAAGGCACTGTATATGGTACAAAAATTAGAGAAGACGTGTCGGTCAACAAAGTTTCTTACGTTTTCAGATTGTCTCTGGTGTTGCAGCTGATTCAACAGCTTTGTACAGTTCAGCTTCAGAGGAGCAACAACAATCAAGATATTGGCCCGGCAGTTTGGCTTATAAGATATCTTAGTTCAAAATCTTTTTCCAGCTGTACTGAGAACGTACTTGGTAACAGGAAGATTTAGGAACTGCCTGTCGAGAAGAGATGCAAAAAACTCCTTCCCTCCCACCACCAGTCTTAGATGCTTGACTAGAAGTTTGGTAAGAAAAGACAGACACAACTTCTTGTTGTGAGATCATTTTCCAGATCCTTATTTTTGTTCTTATGAGTTTGATTAGCAATAGAAGTTCCTGTATCTAGTGTCAGTGCAAAGGATGGAGAACATGCTCTATTTCATTTGGCTTGTGAACCTTAATTACTTTTAAGATTGGTCTTGGCTAACGCTAAAGGCAGATTTTAATTTGTGGGTTTCCAAAATCTTCTGTTGCCCCTAGAAAGAGAGATCCTTCCCCATTGGGGTTGTGCTTTGTTGTGCATGAGATGAGAAAGAATACCACAAGCTGAAAATTCCTTCCTTCCCTCCCAAAACGCAAAACCAAAATGCATCAGGGCAGCATCTGCCCCTGTGTGTGCAGGATGCCTGGAGGTGCTGAGACAAGAACCTGCTGCCCTGGGGTGCAGCAGCATTGGACTGGTCAGCATCACAAGCTGAGGTCATTGCCTTTGTTTTCTTCCAGCACTGGGATGTGTTTCGGACAATTACGGAAGTGTTTATCCTGGTTCCTGCCTTGGTTGGCCTGAAGGGTAATCTGGAGATGACGCTGGCATCCAGGCTCTCCACTGCTGTGAGTGTTAACAAGCTGGTGGGGGGTGTTGGGAAGGGGGTGATTAGCAGGAGACATCAGGAGATTCTTCATTTATATAATCACACTGTGTATGAGAGATGCCCTTTTCTGCTAACTAGAAACTAGTGGGGTGTGAGCATTAAAATAATGCCTTTGCCCTCATTTTGTAACTGGAACAGAGAATTTCCATCTGCACTTTGAAGGTGAATTAGTCCCTGGGTGGCCACTTGCTGATATCTGGGGCCCTGTGACACATGAAGGAGACAAAGCCAGAGCTCCACAGCTGTCAGCTTCAGTACTGGATTGCTTTTCTGTGGGTATTGATCCTTGAGGGCTTCCCAGAAATCCTACCTCGGGGGGAGCAGACCCAGGCTTCTTGGAACCTGCAGCAGCTTTTGCTACCCTGTATTTGATCTCTTCTATCTCCCTAAGCAATTTTGTTTACTTTGGCCTTTTTTTTTTTATTATGCCTCAGGAGAAATTGTAGCTTACCAGAGCAATTTAGGGGGAACAAAGGACGAAAATTTAAAATGTTTTAATTTGTTCAGCTTTTTGTCTGTGTGGGCTGTGGTGGATATGCCCACTCCACCTTTAGCTGGTTGCCCTGCAGCACCTCTACACCTCCAGTGTGAGCCTCTGATGCCCCTGGGACACTGGGCTGGTGGAAGAGTGTCAAGAAGAAAGCGCAGGGAAGGCTGGGAGATTGTGACCTGCATTTGCCTGTCTGACAGCCCCTTTCCCCCAGGGACCAGGTGAAACTGCCTTCAGCAGCCACCTGTACCACAGAAACAGCTTTTCAGGGTGTCTCTCTTGACTCCTAGGCTAACACTGGACAGATGGATGATGCCCAGAAGCAATGGAAAATGGCCACCTGCAATTTAGCCCTCATCCAGGTGAGTCACTTCAGCTGGGAGACAAAAAAGTCCCTTTTCTCTTGCTATGCTGCAGGCCAGCAGCATCTGTTCCAGCAGTGCTGAATGCAGAGTTGGTGATTTGGGCAGGTGTCCTCAACACAGCCAAGCAGAGCCAGGAGCTGACCTACAATAAAGCTCTGTGTGGCCCCAGAGCTTGTAGTTTAGCTGTAAAACACATCTAGACATTCATTGCTTTTGTGCACAAACTGAACTAATAAAACTCCATTTGCAGCAGGAGCTATGGCACAATCCCTGTTTCACAGCAGCCCCTGGATAAAGCCTGTCATTTACTGGCAGTATTTGGGAATCAGCCTTGGGCAGGAGGGGAGGGATGGGAGAAATTGCCTCTTGTAGCTCCTGCTTGTTCAAATCCCGGAACCAGCCTGAAGTCTGCACATGGCAAGACCACAGGGCTGGCAACATGTGTCTGTGTGCCTTCTCTTATCTCCCTCCACAGCTCCAAGCTTCCTAGGAGTGCAGTGCTGATGGGGAGCCCATTTTTGTGTTGACATGAGCTATTCCTTTGCTGATAGACTCGGTGTCCTTTGCTGAAGTGTTATCTGTCCTTTGCAGGCCCCCAGAGTTTTTCTCCAAAATTGGTCAGGATTTCTTTTTTGATCTAGTGGAGCCTTGCAGGGGTGCTGTTTAAATACTCACACGACCAGCATCTGTGCCAGGCTTGGCCCTCCAAGCTGTGTGTCAGTGGTGCAGTCGTGTGGAGCCAGGGCTGCCTGGGAGCAGATGTGGGCGAGTGCTCACCAGCTGTCCTTTGGTCCCCAGGTCCAGGCCACTGTGGTGGGACTTCTGGCTGCCGTTGCTGCTGTGATCCTGGGAGCCATCTCCAAGGGCTCTGTGGAGCTGAGCCAGGCTGCTGTGCTGTGTGCCAGCAGCGTGACCACGGCCTTCATAGCTGCACTTTCCCTTGGTGAGTGGTTCTGGTTCCACGATCAAACGCGCAGCACTCAGGTGGGGAATGAACTGTCCCTTCCACTAAGGAGGCCCAGCTGGCATCCCTCTGGTCTGGCAGAGGGAGGTGGGATGCAGGGAGCTGTGTCTGCTGCTGTCATCCTCTCTGCATCCTGCGTTTGCTTCTTTTCCCCCGTGATCTGTTCACTGGGCCCTCAGCATCCACAGGCAGCAATCAAAATGTCCTTCACCTGACACGTGAAAAACGCCCCGTGCTGTGCATGAGTGTGCAAACACCCCCCCACTCCGTGTCTCTTGGGTGTCACATGAGCCATCTACGCTGGCCCCTTCCCAGGGGAGGGTGAAATAATGTCACCCAGGGAATGGAGGGTCTGTTAGCAAACAAATCCAGACCAGGCTCGAGATGGACTTGGGTCACCCCACACCCTGAGCAGGCTGTGGCCAGCCCTGCAGTTTGCCTGCTGTGGGCTGGGAAGCAGGAAGTCCTCTCCCCTGGCTCTTCCTCTTCCAGGGGGACGTTATGGGTTGGACAGTAGGAGCTGTTGTGAGTGGCCTCAAGATCTCCAGTTTGTAGGTCTGCCATACGAGGGCAGCATGACACCCTGAATAGAGGCAGCTGGCACAAAGGACACCACAAGTTGTCTAAATGAAAGGGACAAGTTAGAACAAGTGCATATCCCGAAGCTGGAGTCAAAGGGTGATTGTAGATGCCTTTGATGAAAAACGTGGGATGAGGCTGTTGTTAAAAACCAGCATCTCAGCTTTCATTACTCTTCCCTACAATCTCCCTGCTTGGTGTGGTACAGAGAGGCTTTCCTGCTGTACTGTCTCAGGTTTTCTGCTGGCATTATTTTTTTCCCTGGACACGGTCACAGGCAGCCTGTGTGTGGGTGTGCACGATGAGAAGCTGCTGTTTTATGGCCAGGGAGGGAAGCAGCATGAACTGTGCTGTGGGGAGGGGAGCGTGGGTGTCTGGGAGGGCTGCTGTGGAAATGTCATGTTGTATGAGGATGTGTTTTTGAATAAGGGATGTTGTATCAGGGAAGATGCACTTGTGGCATTTCTTGGGGTGTAATTGATGCTCCTGTGCATGCTCAGCTTTGGAGGGGGCTCAGCTGTGTAGGCAGGCACAGAGAGGTTGTGAGCTGGAGGGAATCACCATTTCTTGGGCTTCCTTTGGTGCAGCCTGTTAGCCATGGAAGGACTCTGAAGGGATGTCTTACATCTTGTCTCAAGGCTGCCTTTGCTGCCTAGCAGTGGAGCCTGGCCAGACAGGGCTTATTCCAGGTGCTTCTTCCACAGGCCTCTGGGAGATCTGAGAGCTGAGGGATTCCCACATGTTCATCAGGGTTTGGAATCTGTGCTCCTAGACTTACTTGGGCAAGCAAAACTTCCCTTCTCCCCAACAAATGCTGAAAAGCAGCTCAGTATTCCAGGTGCACCTCAGAGGACAAGGGAAGAGATGTGGGCCACCACCATAACCCCTTGTCTCTGGAGCTGCTCACAGCATCAATATCCACCCCGTGCAAATTAAAGCAGCCCCAAAGACTCTGGGACGTGAGGGCTCAGTCTGATGGCTGGGCTGAAAGGCTAATGCAAGCTGCTGTAAGGAAGCTCATTGCTCCTTGGTGATTCAAACTTTGAGAAATTTCAGTCTAACATGGAAAATATCTTTGTGCTCTGGAATCCAGAGGAGGGGATGGCACCAGGAGGCTGCTGCATGCCTGCTGTGTGCTTATCTATGAGTGTGCTTCGTGCCTGGTCCTGCTTCAAGGCAGCAAAGATTAGGCTGCTCAGGAGGGGAGCTTCTACATTTGGGCTGCCTGCTGGTATCTCCTTTGATCCCTGGAATTTGCTTGTGTGCCTCTGGGCCCTTGGTGAAGTTTATAAGGACAGAATCATACACTTTAGGTCAGTGAAAACAAGAGAACAAATTCCTGGGGGTGTCCAATCTCCAGCTGCATGATGCTGTGTTGTGGGTAATGTGCTTCTTGCTTCTCTTAGACCCCCACGTCCCTCTGGGAACCAGAACAGCAGCTCTGGGGTAAAACACAGCAGAATGCTTTTTCTGATGCCTGCTCTGTGTCTTCTCTAGGTCTGGTGATGATTGGAGTGATCATCGGAGCAAGGAAAGTTGGGATCAATCCAGACAATGTCGCCACACCCATAGCAGCGAGCCTTGGAGATTTGATAACCCTTTCCCTCCTCGCAGGAATCAGCAGTACACTCTTCAAATACATAGGTACAGTGTACAGCAGGGAATTGCAGCTCAACAAGGGAGCTCACAAATCCTTGTGAAATTATTGCAGGCTGTCTCAGCATTTCTGGCATGTTTCAGAATGGAGGCTGTCGTGCCACTGGGGTAGAAAAATGACCAAAGAGGCTTTTTCCAGACTCTCTTTTAGTAACAAAGTGGAAGTCAGAGCCTAATAAACACAACTGGGACTTGTCAAAGAAATGACCAACATGTATTGTGCAGCTTTGGAGCAGAAGGCTGACATATGTGACACTGACTCTGTTCCTTGGTCTGTCACTAGCCAAGGAAAACTTCCTGTGCATGGATAATAGCAGGTCCTTCTTCACAAGGCAATTTCAGGGTTTTGGCACTAGTAAAGTATTCTTGTATCCTCTCACATGGAGAGTCATGGATGAACAAGATATTCGGTTGGAGAGAAGTAGTCTGCAGTGTTTAGTGCCTGCAGGACTCTGAGTAGGAGCTGTGCTCTGGGGTTAGCTGTGCTGCTGGTTGCCAAAGGCTTTGGCACCTGATGACCCTTAGAAGCTCAAAAGGTTGGTGATATGTGTCTGTTGCTTTTGAAGTGTTAGGCTACTTACTGTGAGCCTAAGCTAGAACAGAAATGGGAAAATGAAAAGATCCAGCAAACTCAATACCATTTGAAACCCAGACTGTTGCTTCAGACTGAGCAGAAGCAGTGAGGCAGCTGTTCTCAGTTTGCATAACTCTTTCCATGTGCAAGCACAAGTGAGGGAGTGAAGGAGCACACGCTGCAGGGAGAGGCCTATGAATCGCTTCCATCCAGTCCTCCTTGAGCTTCAGAGGTGCTTTTATTTTAATAGGATTTTTCCATGATGCCATCACACCTGCCTCTGTAAAGCTAATCTGTCTTTCAGTTGCTATGCCTCAGATAATATCTCCCAGGAGCACAGGGCAGAACAACATGATAACCTCTATGGCTGTGACCAGAGAGCATTTCTGGGGTTGCCAGAGTAGTTTAAAGAGCCCCTTGAGATGGAAAATAGTCAGCACACAGACCCCAAGTCACTGGGAGCATGAAGTGAAACAGGTAGGAGGATGGCACTGCTGATGGTGCTTGAACAAATCCATTTCCCTGCCCAGTGTGTAATAAGGTACAGGTCACACTCTAAAAACTTCTGGGTCATACCAAAACGTATATGTATCCTTCAAAAATACTGACGAGTCTGTAAAGTTTGAAGTACTGTGTGCCACCTGATGCAGCACCTTCTCCTGCAGAATATCCTCTTGCCAGAGAAGATTCTCAATTCTTTTTAAAATTGCCTCTGGTCCTTCTCAGTCCTGCATAAAGGAGTTACAAACTGTGCCAAAGGGTTTCAGCTTACTTACAGGCTGCCTGTGAGAGAATGTGGCAGAACTGGAATGTGGAGCCTGAAGACCATTCATCCTACCAGGAGTCTTTCTGTGGGCTCTGATAAGGTTTGATCAGCTCCAGTGCTCTGTGTCTGCATTATTTAAGAAGGAGTTAATTGCTCGAAACAACGTGTGCTGTGGGTAAGAGACACAGTACAGCAGCTAAGTCTGTCATACAACCCACCTGTCCTGGATGACTCTGGGGGTAAAGTGCACTGACAGAACTCTTAACTCCCCAGAAGAAGTTGCATTTCAGTGCCCACTGAAGCCACTCATGAAGAGTTGCACCTCTTTGTGAAAGAGCCATTCATTCACAGAAGATGCTGTCACGTCAGTGTTGTCGCATCCAGGTAGCCCAAGGCCCTGGCAATGGTGTTTTTAAAAATGCACACTTTGAGCTGCTTCATCTCCCAGATTACCTGCAAAGTTGGCGTTACATCCCACTGCCTTTGGCCCCAGCTCAGAGACCATATGGAGAGCTTTGTTGAAGAAGCATTTTTGTATCAAAAGGGTTGGCATCAGCCCCTTGCTCAAAGGTGTTTCTCATGCTTCTGAGTCATGTTTATTTCCTTTTAGTGAGGCACATCTACTTATTTTTTAATTTCTTTGCTTCTAAAGATCACTCCAAGGCTATGCCTCTGCTGAATGGAAAAAGCACCTAATGGAAACACATGCAAACTAGCACAAAAGAAACCCCAGATCTTAACTGGCTTATACGTGCCAGAGAACATTTGTTCCTATAGAGCAGACCAGCTGCTCAGCAATTCTGCTAGCTTGCCTCCTAAAGTACTTCTTACCTCTTGTTTTAGGTGAAGGTATGAGGTGTCTGCCCTAAGTGGGATATAGCTTTCACGCAGAAGTTTCCCCCCTTGCCCTGCTGTTTGATCTGTACCCTGAAGCCAGAAATTTTGTAACTTTTTGTCTTAGTTGGAGATGGAATTGGCGAGTTGTTCGTCTTCAAATATAACTTGCTTTGAATCCTGCTGCTTTTCAAACAGCATCCTCTAGCAGTGAATTTCAGGGATTAATTATGGATTTCTGTAGTGGAATGAGGTGGTTTTGTGGGAACTATCATGCTTCATGTGACTTTTCCTCTAACATAACTCAGTTGGAGCAATAGTCCTGCTGCATTTCTTCCCATCTTTGCGCAATACGATTTTGGCAACCAGTGAGGCATTTAATTCAAAATTTCTTTTCCTTGCCAGATGTGAAGTACCTTTCTCCTCTGATCTGTGCTGTGTTCATTGTCATGATCCCTCTCTGGGTTGCTATTGCCAAGCAAAGTCCTTCCCTGGCCGAAGTCCTGAAATCTGGGTGGCAGCCAGTTATTGTTGCCATGAGCATCAGCAGGTAAACGAGGCGGCGCCCCCATGCACACTGCAGGGGGACCCGGGGCTCTCTTAGGAGGCCATCAAAGGTGACTCTGGGAGGGACAGCTCAAGGCTGTTTGCCCAGAGCTTCTCAGCCATTGGTGACTCTCCAACAGGCTGCAAGACAGCAGATAAGGAGCCCCCAAAGGACCGGAAAAAGCAAATCGTTCTAAGTCTCGCTGGCACATCCAGGCAGCTCATGGGTGAAAGCCAGGAAGTTGAAAGCACAGATGATGATCATCACAAATTGTCAGGATTTGATCATGACATATTGTCAGGCTTCAAACTCATTCTTATCCAGCTGTAAAGAGAAAATACTGGTAAATGTAGAGCCAGGTAGTTCTTCCTGCGCTACATCTGCCAGCTGAGGTCTGGAAGAGAATTTAAAAACACTGCTAAGGCCCAGTATAGAAGTGTAACAAAACTTCCTGGGAGGGTGATAATGCTTTCCTAACTACTACCAGTTTTCCTTGGGGGTGGGCGAGGAGGTCCTCCTGAACTCATTATGCCATTAACAAAATCTGTAATGCTTTCTGTTGGTGGAAACTGAGCTATAAAAGGAGTACATGGTGAACAGTCCAGCCCTGGCAATGGGGAAGATGCAGTAACCCATGTCAGTGTTCAATTTTCACAGTGTAGGAATTGCCCTGAGTAAAGATTGGTCCAACCTCACTTCCTGTCCTTTTTTTAACAGCATTGGTGGGCTCATCCTGGACAAAACTGTAACTGACCCAAACTTTGAAGGCATGGCAGTTTTCACACCTGTGATTAATGGTAGGTTGGGCATGGGGGTTCTGTGCATGCTTTTATTTATTCCTCCCCTTCCTCCCAAGCGTTCTTGCATCCACCATTGCCCTTACACAGAGATCAATGTTCAGATCCCTGTTCCCATCATGAGTGGAAGTGAAACTACTGGCCTCCATCACATTCTTGCTTATGTTTTGAAATATTTCTGGAGCAAAACAGCAGTGAGGACAGAGCTCTGCAGAAAGGTTTACAGCATCTCTGAGAGCTACGTTGACACTTTTCATAAAATCAGACCTACTGGGATGTCACAATAAATCCATTTTCCCTTGTTTCCTTCCCTCCACTCAGTAATTTGTGTAGTGCAATCATCCCCTATACAGATTGTTGATAAATATTAATATAATAACATTATATATGTGTATGTATCTAAAAGATTAAATGTATGGATTGGATATAATTGGACTTTTATATATATATCAACATATTTTGTGTGTATATTTATATTTATATTTATATTTATATTTATATTTATATTTATATTCACAGTACTTTTATACACACACCTATCAGTAAAAACTGCTGGGAATCCTGGTATCAGTGAAGATCTACTAGCTTATTTCTTCTCCAAGGAAGGGAAAACATGAGAAGCCTGCAGCATCTGGCTCACCATTATCTTTTCTATGGCATTTCCACCCTGAAAATACTTAGGGTGGTGGAAGTTTGCTCCACAGATCATTATCCTGCAGTCTTCTACTGGAAAATATATCTGCTTTTTCATGTTTGCTACAATTAATCAGTCTGGAAGGAATTAATTTACTTTAATTAGCTAACATATTTGGGTTATAATTCATTCTCATGATTCCTTCTCATTTAACAAGTTTGTTGGGTACCTTCAGACAGATATAATCACTCTCTGTGATGTTTTGTTGTCTTTTAAACAATAATGGCTCTCTGCATGAGTAAATCCAAGAAGTGGCTATGGGCAGCATCTGCACTGCTTTCCCAGGTGCAATTACATCATCTTTGGAGGCCACATGGCATTGACATCCAGTGCTGGGGAGAAGGGGAAAATGTTTTCAGTCAGCAGTCAGAAGAATACAATTACCGGAGCCTTCCTGATTTTTAGGAGCTGTTCCTGCAAAGTGAATAGTGCAGCACCTCTAGGGATGCAGGGATCAGGTTTACTCTTTCTCTCACTGCTGCTCTCAGTGAATGCAGATCAACACACCTTAGGCTAGGTTTTGGACTGATGTTTCCTGCTGTGGTGAAGGTGGTTTACAGGTTTTCTGCGATTTGTCCTCACAGGTGTTGGAGGGAATCTGGTCGCCATCCAAGCCAGCCGAATTTCTACATTCCTGCACTTCTGGAGCATGCCTGGAGTTTTGCCATACAAGATGAGGCAGAACTGGCCCAACCCATGCACCACATTCTTCTCATCAGGTAGGCCCTGAACCCTTGGTGTCCAGGTCTCAATGCCTATAGTCACAGACAGATCCTTTCCCAAGCCTGGTTGGTGAAGGACTAGGTGGGTTTCAAAGGCAGAACTTTCCCCTTCCACAGAGAATACTCAGATCAGAGAGGAAGCATCATTGCAGTGGGCAGCGTGGAAAAAAGGCTTAGGGTATATTTGCTCATTGGCATGCAAAGAAAGTGGTCTTCAGGGAGCACTAAAGAAAGTAATGGAAAAAGAATACTAGATTTGATCTAACATAAAGCCATTTTAATGGCCAGCCTAGAGCCATCACCTGTGGACAGAGCAGTGAATAGACTATAATCTTGCTGAAAATCAGCAATTCCTCCATCTTCAGCACTGGAAATACTTAAGCATCAGCAAAACTCAATTTTAGGTCTGTTGTCTTTATAGAGTTCCTCTTGATTTTCCCTGTTAGGTTGAGAGTGCTAGATCAAACTATAAACTGGGAAAATCTGTTGCAGTGAGGCAGAGCAGAAGTTGTGGGAGGCAGAGAGCAGCTGAGAGGAGTGTCTGCAAGAATCAGAGTGGATCAGCACAGAGCACAAAGCCTTTGGCACGTAGTTTCAATGCTAGACAAAGCTGCTGGGCTGATCCTGCAGATGCTTCCTATGTGTGATCTAGAGAAGGCATGAGCCATGTGGTTGGTGGCAGGGGGCAGCCCCAGGTTTATTAAAACATGCACTGTGTCCCGTCCTCCCCTCACCCTCTCCAGCTGCTGTTACCCGTTTCTGTCTCTGTGCTCTGCAGGGGTGAATTCCAAGTCCGCCCGGGTCCTGTTCCTCCTGGTTATCCCAGGGCACCTCGTGTTCCTCTACACCATCCATCTGCTGCAGGGAGGCCACACATCCCTGTCCTTCACCTTTGTGATGTTCTATCTGGCTGCTGCTTTGCTGCAGGTAAACCCCAAATTCTCATCCTCCCTAGAAAAGGAATCTATCAGATAACACAAAACCAGCATTCTCCAGGTTAAAAAGGAGTCACGGTAGAACATTCAGCAGCAGCCTCTGTTTCCTGTCTTTTCATTCCTGTCTACCAAGAATCACATGCATTCTGTAGGTCCAGAAATACTTCACCCAAATTGCCAGGCTCTAGTTTCCCACATGAGCACAACTGTGCTTTAGGGTGAGTGGGGGATCAGGCGTGAGAGGAGGGAAAAGTTCTCAGCATCCACTGAGCTGCAGTAAGTGTGCAGAGACACACTTAGCAAGGGAGTGTCTTGGTTTAAAACATCCACTCTTTAAGTCTCTAATCTCCAAGTATTTCCAGGCTGCCACTAGTCACCCCAGCAAGGTCAGGTGAGGAGCAGTGATCTCCAGCCAGCACGTTTCCCCACCTATTTTGGAAACCACTGTCACATATTATGGTGATGACCTAGGGAATCCCTCTGAGCAGGACCCATGTGGGTTAAAAACAAAGGGAAAGCCCAGGCCCTGAGCACTTCATCTTCAAAAGTAAAAGTTCCTGTAGGCAATGGGCAGATCATCTGATTTGTCCTGCTTGTTCCCTTTTGCTGTTTTTCCTGCCCTGTAAACTTTGTATTTCTCACTCAGAAATGCATGTGGCTGTTGCCTGAACTCACAGAGGCTCTGACTTCACTTGCCCTTTTAAATCAGTGATTCATTAATTTGTATGATGAGGTGGCTGACTCTCACTTTGCCTTACAAGCAGCCTTGTGTCTAAGGGTGAATTCCTTGTGTGTGTAAATAATCAGTTTTTCTCGACCTTTGCACAACCCTAAGCCCAGCAGCACAGCTACAGTTGTAAAGGAAAATATTTATTCTTCTCTTTATGCATCGAGGTAACTCCTTAACTAAAGCCAAGCATGAAAATACGAAGAATAAATGACAGCATAAAGAGCAGCATCCCAGCAACACCACTGACCCTGAAAGATTCCCATGGAGGCCAGTGGAGGAGAATACACTCAGCCTGGCCCTTTTTTCCCCTCTGTTATACTTTACAAAGAAAGACAGAAAGAAAGAGGTTGCGGGGAAAGTTTGGGTCAATTGGAGGAAGCCCAAGATCAGAGGCCCAGAAAACATGACCTCAGAGGAGTGATTGAATGGACTGGGGCTAACTAGTCCAAAGTAGAGAGGCTCGAGGAAAATCTGGTTAACAGCCTTTAAACTACCAAATTTGTGTAGGGAGGGACAGAAAAACATTTGCTCTGTGGTCACTAGGGGAGGAAACATGAAATCATAGATTTCAAATGGAAAAAGGCAGATTTACATTAGGCCTTGGGAAAAACAAAAATGTGGGAAAAAAGCCGTGGGGCTGATTGCTTAGACTGTGGCATCTCTGTCTCTGAGGGTTGTTTAACACAAGTTAAACAAATTTTCCATCAGGAAAGATATGGATGTATTTGATCCTGGATTGAGGAAGACAAATGATCTATGTAAAACTCTTGAGTTTCCAGCCAGCTTTAGTTTCTGTGATTCTGTTATTTAATTTACTTCCCTCACCTCTCCTCCTCCCTTTCTCCCAACCCAGCTTGCAGTTTTCACCTTTAGAAATGCTGCCTCAGGCTTTGGTTCCTGATGTTCTGTGGTCTCCCATGGAGGGACCAGAGACATGGGGTGCAAATTCTCTCTCCCTTCTTAATTCAATTAACTAGATAGTCTTTAATCTTTAACCAAAGTATTTTTTTCCTCCATCTGTTTATCAGAATTGGGAATGAAATAAGAATTAAAAGAAATCACAACAAAGATTTTTAAACTGTTGAGATAAAAAAAAAACACTTTTTTTTTTTTTTTAATATGTCAGTTCTGCTTGGGATAGCTTTGATGTAAAAACTGCCTCAAACTCCAGTTGCCCACTGAGACTTTTAGGAAAAACAAAGTAGACATGATCTGAATTTCTAATGGAAAAAAGAAGGATGAAGAGAAAAAAGTCTGTCTATGAACTTGTCCTTTGGGGTTGCCTGGATATTCACAGCAACCCTTCATCTGGTGGAGTGAGTGGCAGCACTCCCATTCAAGACACAGGAATAGGAGCTGTACCTTTGGGAGATGCTTTAGGTGTGGCCAGGCTCTGGTTTGGGCAGGTAGTCCTGGTGAACAGTTCAAGCAGGGTCTCCACACTTGTGGCTGGCAGCAGAGGGCTGTGGCATTGTGAGTTATGTGATGCCAAAGGGTAGGAGCCAGCTACACCCATCCCATCCCATCCCATCCCACCCCCACAGAGGAACCTTGGCTCTCTGGGGAAGGTGTGAAGGCTCGGTGACCCCTGTTAGCCCTGGTACCCTGGCCATGGCCACATCACTTTGGCTGTGAGCCGAGGGTTTGTCTGTTGCCTTCCTGCTGCCTCAAGCAGGGCCCCTGTTGCCTCTCTCAGGTGGGGATCCTGCTCTACGTGGCCGACCTGATTGTGCGCCTGATGTGGAGGAAGGCTCTGGACCCGGATAATTTCTCCATCCCCTACCTCACTGCCCTGGGTGATCTCCTGGGCACTGGATTCCTGGCCATCTGTTTCCGCCTCGTTTGGCTCATCCATGGCACGGATATGAACCCGGGGAACTGAGAGTCCCTGTGCCGCTCTCGTCCCTCGTGCTTCTCCGGGACCCCGGGGCACCTGGCGGTCAGCGCTGGCTCACCTGGCTGGGCTGGGCCTCCCCTGCCACCCCGACACCCCCCTGCCTTCCCCATCGTGCCTTAGAGCCGGGCTGGCCCGCCCCGAGGAATCGGCACCCACACGTTTGTGCCCTTGCAAGTGAGCGAGACGGTTTTAAGAAGCACCGGCTGCTCACACCTGCACCTGGCAAACAAGGCAACAAGGAGCATTTGGGCCGCTGGGAAGGAAGGGGCATTTGGGCCATGGTCCCAATCCCCAGCACTGGCACAGCCCCGAGGCTGCTCCAGAGCCTGCCGAGGTCACTGCGTCTGATCCTGCAAGTGGATGTTGCAGCCCCTCCATCGGACTCAGACTTTCCATCAAGGGAAATTCTTTATTCATCCCACTTTTCTCTTGCTGAATCCCTGGAGTAGCAGAGCAACCAGGTCTTTGAACTTGTCTCCTCTCCATCGCTCAGAGGCTCAGGATCTGAGGCAGTGAGCTGCTGGCTCACGTCCAGCAGGAGGTTATCTAGGGATACTACCTACCTGTCCTGACAGCATCGCTGGTGTCTGACCAAAAGCTGGTTAGATTGCATTTTGGGGGCAGAAAGGTTTGTTTTTACGGTTTATGAATTGTCCACTAGTTAAAATGTTTATAGAAACACACACGTAAATAAAGTGGGTAAAAAAAGAGTAATTCTGTGGATTTGCGGGATGCTTTTTTCTTGCCACAACTCTGTCTATTTCTAGTTCTAACTTGTCAGGTAGAACTTCTTGCTTTTTTCTCATCCATTCAGGGTTGGACAACACAAATTTTATGGGGCTTCAGGAGAATCAGTGCTTCCTAACCACGAACTTTTTGCCATCCACATGTTTCAGGTTAGAATTAAAGCCTCTCCCAGTCACCATCCACTCATCAACAATTACTCTGGAATGAGTCCAGAAGCTGCCTGTGTTGGTCTGGGTGACGATCAGGCACAAGGCTACAGCCCGTGACTCCTCAGGTCCTTGCTCCAGGGTGGCAATCTGGTGCTGGGACAGGTCAGGGAGGTTTTTGGGGCTGAAAGCAACTAATTCTCACTGATATTGAAGAAGCAGTAGAGTTCTCCAGATAATACAATGCTGAAAAGTCAGGAGCTGAAGATGGGGATCAAACCTTTGAAAAATGCCAATAGGCCTCACCTTTATTAATTATCTGTCTTCTTGTTGGAGAAGGGAAAAGGCAAGGTCAAGTCCCCCAGTCTGGGGGCAGGCAGATGCCTTATTCAAGGACCTGCCAGCTCTGAAACACTTGAATCTCAGCTGTGTTGAGACTCACACAGGCACTGTGTGAGTGCCTGTGGCCTTGGGTGTTCTGTTGCTGCCAGTTCTGCTCTGGTGTCCCAGAGCCACTGCAAAGCTGAGGCCCCTGCGTGGGTTTGACACATCCCTAACAGCAAAAGCTGAACAGCTCTGAGCTGCCAGGCATGGGGAAAAGCACTCCCTAAAAAAAAAAAAAAACCAACAAAAAAAACCCCCAAAAAAATAAAAAAAACCTGTTGTATGCTTCCTCTTCCTTTTTTTGTCACGAAGGCCAACTTGCCCGATGCCGTGGGCGGGAGGGGCTGTCAGCTCCCGGCAGGGAGGGTTCAGCAGGCGGGGCACGCACTGCCCCGGCTCGGGTGTCAGCGCCTGATGCTGCGGCCGCTGCGCTGCCGGCTCTGCTCAGCCAGGGCACCCATGGGGCACAGCTGCAGCAGCTGCGGGGGCCTGTGGGGAAAGCAAAGCTTTCTGACTGCCGATCCCAGTTGGAGGGGCCGTTAGAGGATACGTACATATCTATTTTAATAACTTGAGCTTAGCGCTGTACTTTGTAAAGCTTCAATAGCTCAAATTTGGCACTAGTTTGGGCAGTCCTGGCAAATAAATAACTCCTCCTGCCTCAACACCGTGTTTCCTCCTCCTTGCTGCATTGTCCCCACCGCCTCAGAGAGGTCCCTTCTGGAGCTTGGTGCTGTTGCTGGTCTTGTGAATCAGGTAAGGCTGGTGCTAAAGCCAAGCTGCTGGGGACACCCCAGCCCTCCAGAGGATCCTGGACATGTGAAACTCCTTCTGCTCTTCTCTTAATAACACAGATTTGCCCCTGCTTCCTCCAATCCTGCAAAAGACGTAGACTGGAGCCAGTGGCTGGTGCAAGGGACCCCAGTCACACTCCTCCAGCATCAAATCCCAGTGCCCAATGCACGGGTGCTTCTCTGCTATGTGCTTGCAGCAAAGGTCTGGCACTGACATGTCCCTTCACTGGGGGATTTCTGGGCAGAACTCAGCTTAATCTGGTTGTCACTGTTGACAGAGGACAGGGATGGGAACACATAATGGATGCCATCTGTGCCCTACTTGTGGGACTCGGCTGCGCCAAGGTGACCTATGCTGCACCTTGCCTGTGCTGGGCTTGGGGGTTCCCCCCTTTCAGGAGGCACTGGGGCTCAGAGGTGATGTGGGGAGATGACAGAGAGCACAGCAAGGCGTGCTGTTCTCCAGGGCACCCCTTGGTGGGCAGCCAAGCATCAGCCTCGTGCCTGTGCACTTAGTGCAGGGAACGCACTTCAGGCTTAAAATTGCTTCCAGCCTCAAGAGAAATGATATAACCAAAGGAAATGGTTTCAATAAAAGAGGATTTTTTTTTCCTTTTTTTTTTTAAGGGCAGTGAGAGGCTAGTTATTTGGCTGCTCAGCCTGTTTACTCTTTCCTCTTTTTTTCCTTCTCTGTGCAAATGAGAAAGAGCCTTTGCTAATAAAGCTTGTATGTAACCCCGGAGCACAGCTTGGATCAGCATTCCTGTAACTCTGTCTGAACTTGCTCCTCTTAAGAAAGCATGCCCAGCCCTTCCAGTGAGTGGGCAGCACTGCTCTGTCCCCTGGCACCAGTTGCCCCAGCCATCCCAGCAGGCCAGAAGCCCCTGAGTTGTCCAGGCATCCTCCCCCTTCCCTCCCTTAAAAGCAGAAATTTGATGCTTAAATACCTGCAGGCCCTTCAGTTTCTGAGAATTTTCAGTACATCAAGCAGGCCCTACCTGGTTTTATGCTCCCTGTCGTGTTGTGTTGGAGTGATTTGGTCAGGGAGGAGATATGAGGAGGGGGTTGTTTGTCTCCCTTTTCCTCCACAAATTTCAGTTTCAGAGCAGACTTGTGTGGGTAGCAGAGCCCAGACAGGGTGGGGACCTTTCATAGTGATTTCTGTCTTCAATCTAACCCAGCAGTGAAGTCACTGCCAGCAGTGGGCCTGGCTCCTCTGCTGCTGTGTCTGTGTCATTACTGTGCCCAGCTTTTCACTGGGCTGGACCCACCCTGCCAGAGCCACCAGCACCTCAGTTTCAGCCGACAGTGACTTTTATTTGTATTTAGTCCTCACAGCTCCCAAATAAGCAATAACCTTGAAAAAGGAGGTGGAAGAAGAGAGCTTGTTTCTTGCTGCTCTTTAGTCCTGGGCTGCTGACCTGCCCCTTTGGGCTCAGTGCTGGTCCTAGACTGAGAAACCCATCCAATGCTGTGAGATGCTTGTGGAAGGCTTACCTTGTTGCAATCTTTAGAGGGAATAAAGGAAAATGTGGAGTCTTGGCAGAGATTGAGATTGGCTCTTTTTGAACTCTGTGCAGCCATCAGCCAGCTGATCTAGACTCTAATAGGAGGCAGTAAAACAGTAATTTATTTCTTTTATGTCCCATGGTTTTATGTCCAACTGCATTAACAGTGCAGGTAGGCTCACTCCTGACATCAGCCACTAGTTGTCATTTTATTGGGAATAAATTAAATCTCAGGTTCATGTCAGTGTTGTGGGATGGGGGCTGAGGAAGAGCACTTTAGTTTGGGAGGGAGTGGGTGTCTGCCCTGGGCCACCACATGTGTTGGGGTGCTGGGGTGGCTGCTGGAACCTTGGGGAGATCCCAGCTGAACTAGGGAGGAAGGTCAGCCAGGAGTTCCCCCATTCCTGGGTGCATAAGGATTTTTATTTGAAGGGAAAGAAGGGGCTGTCACCATCTGTAGATGCAGATGGGAACAGAGGTTTGTTTTCAGGGATAGTCCAATCATTAATTTTTCTCCCCCCACTGCTTCCACTCACTGCCTCCATCCTGACACAGTAATTTTCCAGAAATTCTCTGTGAGATGGAGCTTCCTTACCAGGGACGAGCGAAATGCCAGCCAGCAAACACAGTAAGTCTGAAAAGCCTCCTTCAAGGGAGACACTGCTTCCAAGACATACTCGAACACACTTTTTTTAAAAATTTTCTCTCTTCAATGGAAGTCTATTTAATCCTCCAGCTGGTAAACAACCCAGTCTGTGGTGCACAGGAAAGTCTGGAAGAAAACTTCCTCATCACCGAAGCTCCATTTTGTTCCACTGGAAGGAGAAACTCAACAGCTTCACATGGGCCGTGAGGGATGGGGCCAGCAGCTCCATAGCACGGAAAACCCACAGCACAGGCAGAGTGCCCACCACACTCGAAGGCTGGAGCTGCTGGGGGCACTTGGAGGAAGGAGCTGGCTCTTCATTAACTCCTGAGCCACGCTGGACTGTGGCAAAGCTCAACAGCAGCAAGGGAAGGTGCTGTCTCTTTTATGCTGGGGGGCTATATGAGTATTTATATAATAAATGGGGGGGTGTACAGACACACATGTGCAGACATACATAAACCAAAGGTCTATTAAGTATTATAACCATATACAAATGTAATCGCTCAATATATAACACACAGATTGATCCAGCAGTAATTCTATACATTATAATATAATCATTATTTTCATTGTATATTTGTGCACACGTGAACATACCAAAGTGAGGCTGTTCTTTTTTTGTGTGTCAGTAGCTCCCAAGCCTTGGGCCAGACTCCAGGACCAACCTGACTCATTTAGAGTCTCTTGTCCCCAAGCTCTGCAGCCTGAGGTCAGGATGGGAACCTTCCAGGGGGCTGAGGGGACATCACCACCATGGTCCTCTCTTCAGTGAGGCCAGGACTGGAACCTTCTGCTGGTCACATTCCCTGCTCAGAGAGGAGTGCTCGGACAGGGCCGAGGGGATGATGCCTTGCCCTGCTCCTGGGGGGCAGACCCCAGGCATCCCCTTGTAGTTCATGCCCTTGCTGCACATCAGCCACTGCCACATTCCCACTTCCAGGTGGAGGAGAAAACCAAATCCAGTTACATTTTAGAGATGGCCCAGACCTCCTTGATATTTTTTCCTCTAAAAAGAAAAAGGGATGCGGTGAAACAGTTTAAAAAGCCCAACCAAGCAGGAACCCTCAGAGAAATTGTTCCCAGCACCCGTACAGGGAATTACACCGCCTGTAGTTGGGATCACCGGTCACACGGGGTCCTCCTAGCTCCGTCCTGCTCCCGTCCTCCAGCGCTTTCGGTCGGACCGGGAAGGGCCGGACCGTGCCCGCGGCGAGGGCGGCGGCTGCCCAGCGCCAGCGCCGGCCCCGGCTCCGCAGCATCCCGGCCCCGCAGCATCCCGACCCCCCGGCATCCCGGCCTCCCGGCATCCCGGCCCCGCAGCATCCCGACACCGCAGCATCCCGACTCTAGAGCTGGCCCCGGAGCATCCCAGTCCCAGCAATTCGGCTTCGGCACGGGCAGAGCGATTGCTGTCCTGGAAAGCTCCAGCCCAGGCTGAAGGTGTTTGCTTTATAAATACAAAGTGCCGCTTTTCTGTTTGCATGGTTAGGTTTTCCTTTGGAAAGCTTTGGATTTAGGCAGAGGGGAAGCCAAGGGTATTACCTGAGTGTTTTGGATTGTGGATGTCGGCTGTTGGGATTTTATAGAAAGAGCCCAAAGGTAGGCATTTCTAAAGGTACTACATGACCCAAAACACGCCTTTACAGTGTCCTACCTTCAGAAGCTCATGGCCAAGGCTGCAGGGCTGCATTTGGTCCATTTGTGTGTGGCTGGGCTGTTGACCAGGGCCGTGGGTCAGGTCTGATGGGATGCCAGGACAGGCTGCCAGTCAAACAGCCGTTCACAGCTGGGACCACCTCCCCATTGCCACTGTTGCAGGAAAGATTAGAAACCACCTGGCTGAAGAACAAAGCCCAGAGGCTTCTATTCCCTCACTTTCACACCAAAGAAGGCCCAAAGCAGCTCCCAGGCAGCCAGATATTGCCTAAACACTCACAGACAGCACAGCTGGGAGTGAGTGTATCTGTCCTTGCCACTCACTGTGCCATCAGCTCTTTAGAGGTACCTGCATGGAACAGTATTTAAGAAAAATAAAAACAAACAACCATCCAAAAATCCATCCCTTTATGACCCTGCATCTGACCCCAAATTATGATTCATGACCAAAAGCAATGAAAAGATCTTGCAGTGATTTGAACAATGATTTTTCCAAGCAGAGGCAGCTCTAAGCAGGGAACACGAGACTCCTGAGAAAGCAGGAGGAATGCACTCCAAGCCTGAACACTGCAGATGAAATTTGTTGCATCATATAATCTGTTTTTGTGCTTTGTGTTTCAGCTAGACAGGGAGATACCAAGATATCATGAGAAAAGCCATTTCTTCAAGATCTCCAGTGCAGATTGGGAGAATCAGTCACACTGCCAGGATCACCAGCAGCTTCATTTACTTTTCTTTTTCACTGCTTTGCTGAAGCCAATATCCAATGGAGCAAGCAAGGAGGGAGTGTCAGCATATAGATGCCAGTCAGAGGCAGAGAGGAAAAAGGTTAAGATATAACAGCTGAAAGTTGTTAGATGGAAACACCATTTTTTTACTGATACTGAGAGCACTGTGGTTTTATAAAACCTCCCATTGTATTGCACTAGTAAGTCAAGTGTTTGCAGCCGAGCCAGCAGACACACTCTACAGCATCTATTACCAGTGTGTTTATTTACAAAGGCAGCCAGCAAGCCAAAGCCAAACAGAAAAGAGGAAAGACTGATATACGGACTGGTTTTAATTTAAAATCCTAGGGCTCGGTTTGTCATTTTCTTTTGCGTTTCACCCCTTCCTCCCTTGTTTTTATTTCAAGGAATGATTACCCAAAGGCAACCAGGCAAAGGACTATTTCCCTCTAGGTGTCTCTCTCCCCGTTTTTATCCTCAAATTTTTCTCACGCGCGCGCACACACACACACACACACACACACACACACACACACACAAACACAGAGACTTGTCTGGCCTCCCAGTCCAACATTACCTCTCCATTACCACAGCAATCTCCCACATCCCAGCCCAGTGCTTTCATAAAGAGGCTGCACACAGGAGCAGCCCATGCTGTCATGGGAAGAGAAGCCAGTGCTGCCAGCAGAGCCCTGCCTGACCAGTGGTGCCATGGGCAGGACACTGTGGATGATGTGATTTCATCAGAGCAGACACCTGCACCCATGCTGTCTGTATGGCTTCACAATTGTTGTCATCCGCTTTCAAAAAAAGGGAGTTGTGCGGACCCGATTTAGTGGATTTGACCAGAAATCCAGAGACACGCACATGGGCACTGAGCACTCTGCTGTGGCAGTTCAGGGGAAAGCACTGAGGATCTGCTGCAAGCCTTTCTTCTCTATCTTTGGAGTATTTTGTACCCCAACTGAGAACATGTGGAAGGACAGGAACAAAAAATCTTTAAAGGGCTAAAAATGCAGTCAGAGTAACATACCTCTGTGTGCTACATCCCCCTCAGTAGGGGATGGTGTGGGAAGTGGGACGAGGACAGAGAAGAACATGACAAAAAGAAAAGCAATTGGAGAAAGCTTTGGGAGAAATTTTAAATAAAAGGAAAAAGTTACATTAAATTATTGCTTTATTTCTGGTTCTATGCAAGTCTCTGATACACTCCACTCTGACCCCTGAGACTCCACATCTGCCCCCAAACAGCCCAGTAAGGAGGAGAAAGACCTGAAGGGATCCTGCCCGAAAAAGGAGCCTTCCCAATATTTGGATTTACAGAGGAGTCTCTCAGTTAAACGAAAGTCGCCAACCAAGGCAAGAAGTGTCCAGTCCCACCACCATTCTCTGTAGATACTGAAGGCTGGGAGGGAAAGGGAAGGAAAAGCTCCAGCCCCAGGGTTTTGAGAAGTGTTCTTCCTCCAGATCATGCATGAACAAGGCATTGGAGGTGGAGCAGACCCTAACAAACGGGCACAGGGAAGAAGTCAACCAAGAGACGAGCACAAGGTAGGAGGAGAGGAATCGTGGCAAGGTGAGAGTTATCCAGCTCTCCCTCACCTCTTCCCCCAAAGCCCCTGCTCATCGGATGCGGAGGTACGAGGGGATGGAGTAATTGAATAGCAAGTAGTCCATTTTGTATAAATTAAAGAGTCTCCTTTGGTAGAAGGGGCTAATGTCCTGGAAGAACTGGGCTGTCATGTCATCTGTCGTCCTGGTGGTCTTGGATGAAGCCGGGAACTTGACGCTCGTGTCGGCCCCCACCAGCTGCAGGATGTAGTTTGCGTCTTCGGCCAAGGTCTCATACTTGCCCACCACGTCGTAGTGGATGATGCAGGGGTGGCAGAGCGAGTGCACCCGCTCCCAGTGCTCGTTGAAAGGCTCCTCCTGCTGCGTCCGTGGATCCAGCAGGTAGTACACGAACTCCTCAAAGCGCACGTCGTCCCCGCGCTCCAGGGCCCGGTCGCTGGGCTCCTGCCGGTGCCGCCGGATGATCTTGGTCCCGTAGCGCTTGTGGAAGGCCGTGTTGTAGCTGAGCGTGAACTTGTTGCGATAGGCCGAGACCAGGCGCTCGAAGGGCTCCCGCACGAAGACGAACTTGAGGTAGCTGCGCAGGCGGTAGTTGATCTCGGGAACGCTGTACTCGGAGAGGGTGCGCAGGTTGGAGGGGACGTGGGCCTCGTGGGCGGGGATGTCCAGCGGGTCCTGGTACTTGCCCTGCCCCGTCAGGACCATCATCACCCGCTTCCAGTTAGTGCAGGCCACTTTGGGCACGTAGCAGTAGAGCAGCCCGTGCGTGTCGTCCACCACCAAGTGCCGCAAGTCATCCGGCTGCAGGAGACGCCGCTTGCGGGTGTAACGGCTGCAGATGTTGCTCAACATCTCCCGTCTCTGCTGGTGAACTGCCTGCAGGGATGACTGCTCAAACTGGGGAGAAAAAAACCCAACAGAGGTGGTTACCAGCTTGCCCAACCTGACTGTGGTCGACACGCAACACTTGGCCCACAACTGTCCCCACTGCCTCCCCTTTACCGGGTTGGTCAGTCACCCACGTGGGATTTTGGAGACAGCACTCATTTTGAACACAACTTGATTTGGTGCACTTAATCCTTGGACAGGCTGGCATCAAAAGAAAGGACAAAATGTGTGTGGAGGAGCTGGATGAGGAAAAAATCGAAGAGGGTGAGGGAAGAACAGGTGCTGCAGAGAGGGTCAATAACAGCGTTTTTTTAAAAGCAGACACACACACTGGGCTAACGTGCTCTCCCTCACAGCAGTCTGGGGGGATGCATGGCCCCAGGGACAGAAAGCACAGCCTGTTTGCTGGCACAGGGCCCTGCACACCTCCTGCTGCTATGGGGCATTGCTGCCTCACGCTGACACCCACACACGTGCTTGCTGTGAACACCCAGCCAAGGGCAGAAATGTGGCACACACATTTGGGCATGCGGGATGGAAATGGCCTGGGTGTCCTGCCAAGGAAAGGCAAATGGAAATGGTCTCTAATGCTGATGATCAAGCCCTGGTGAGCAGAAGGGGAACTGGAGATGAGGTGGGGTGGCAGGCATGATGGAGAGGAGCAAGAGACTGAGTAGGTGGTGCTGGGGCTCTTCCTGAGGGCTTTGGGTTCTTTCTCCTGAGGGACTTCTTCCACACAGGCCAGTCCAGCGCCTCAGCTCTGGTCACAGTTTCCTTTGGCCGCAGGGACGAGGAACCAACACATGGTCCTTTAACTCTCCTGACCCTCGCCTCAAGAACTGGCAGCTGCTGCACTGGCTTACCAGAAGCCCAGAGTCCCTTAACCCCTGACACAGCTGAAACCCCCTTGCAGATCTGGGGGCATGACCTTTCCTGTCATGGATTTTGTCAGAAATTCCAAAATGTCATTAGAACATCTGGGGAAGGAAACCACTTCCAGGAAGTCAGAAGGGGAAGGTCCCCTCCTCCTCCTGCCCACCATGTCCCTGTTTTGCCCAAAAGGGTTGGGAAATTTTGTGTTCCTCTTTGCTGGGAACATCCAACAGCCTCGTCTGGGAATGGCAGCACCAAGCACCCGCTAACCCGGGGTGGCCCTGACCCCACAGGGCTGTGGCTTCAATGCCTCACAGTGACCACCATGTCCCAGCATCACGGTGGCTCTCACTCTGGGGTTGTACACAGCCCTCCCAGCGTCAGAGGGTGCCACAGCAAACAGCTCTGCAGTTGCACAGATGTGGCAAGCTCCAGATGAAGGGAAAGGGCAGGCCTTGGTGCCTCCATGGCTGCTGAGAGCTGTCACTGCCCAGGCATGCCAAAGGACACCCTTTGCCAGGCTTCAGGTGCTCCCTCACTGCTCCCTGGGGGCTAGTGAGGTGTTTTGAGGGGCAGTCATAAGAGTTTGTAAAGCTTCTGCCAGGAGCTGGGATACTAAGACAAACTGTCCATCCTGTGGATGATCCAGCAGATCTGTCACCTTCGAGAGACACCAACATCTGGGCAAACAGCTCCTTCTGCAAGGGACGAACCACACACAGACCCTTTTGGATCTTATTTCCACAAAAGAAAGAACCTCGTCCAGGACACCCTAGTGACCACTTTCTCCGGGAACCTGCATGGGCAGTAATCTGAGATAGGGACAGGAAAAAGCATCCCATCCTCACTCCTTCCAACAGGAATATGATTAAGGGAAAATGCCAAAACGAAGGAAATTCAGGTGAACAGATGCTAACTGCCAGCAAGGTATGACTGACATTGTTGGCTACTAGGCTACAAAGAAAATACAGCACCTAGGCAGGTGATAACCATAGCTGAAGAAGCATTCTCATGCTGCCTTGCAGCACAGCCAAACCTTTCAGTAGAAATTTCTTTTGTTTGGAGCCTCTCTGCCTGCTTTAAGAACTGTAAAACCTTTTTGCAAGGGCTTAGAAAAAGAGGCATTTTAATAACATGATTTTTTCAGGTGTTTTTCCCTGCACTTGCATAATTCAAAACTATTGGACCAGAGAGACAGACAGACAGACACTGTCTGCAGGCATGGCAACAAATAAATGTGACTACTTTTCAGCAGCCGCCCACTGGAATAAATGCACGTCTTGCAGTTATTTCAGAGCAAAATTGCTCCCTTCATTTCCTTCTCTTTAAAAGCCAGGGAAATTAAGTATCACTTTTAAGGAAATGGCACCATGACATTCCAGCAGCGTCAGGATTTGCTGGCATCGTGGACAAGGGAGTCCACACTTGCCATTCTTCAGAGAGCAAACGTACTTTGGCTGCTTACAGACATAAGAGATCAACCCAGACAGTAACACAAAGCAACACATATGGAAAGATCTGACCCTGGCTGCACTGGACACTGCCCACGGGCAGTGGGCAGGCAGAAGGGATGGCAGCCCACTGAGGGGCCACCAGCATTGCCCTCTGCTCTTGGGGGCTGCAGCAGATGACAGCCCCATGGGGACGTGGGGACCTGCAGGGCATATTTGGTGGCCAGGGCACGTGGCATGGCACCCGTTGGAGGATGGTTTCCCACAGGGCTTCCTGCAGGGAAGTTGTGGGTGAAGATCCCTCTGCAAAGGCAGATGTGGCTGAATGAGGGGAAATCTGCCTGCCTAGGGGGAAATGCAGCAGAAAGAAACAAACACTTTTCACAGCTCCAACCACGAGCCCCGCTGTGAAGGGCAAGCAGGACACCTTCCCTGATTCCTGCGCAGGGAGGGACCCGCTAAGCCCACCTGGAGGGGAGTGATTCTTTGCCCAGGCTGTGCCTGGCTGATCATTTCTCAGCAGGTGCAGCTAGCACAGCTCAGAGTGATGGAGAGGCCTGAGATATTCCAGGATTATAAATCCCCCACGGCTGAGTCCAGCTATATCTATGTAAACATATACATGTGCACATACCTATGTCTGTGCATATATATATAGCAGCTAACACGGAAACATTTGTCAATTATTAGCTCAAGAAGGGCAGCAATGAAGCTCTTGCCCTGCTATGATGGCCCAGAGCTGGCTTTGAAATGTTCAGATGGCAAAGTCTCCCCAGTTTGCCCGGCTATGGCTCAGCCCACTGGCAATTAAAATGTTTGCCCAAGTACCAGCAAGGGCCACAAGCAGTTTTTATCAAGTTACTCCCCCAAGCAGTGTGGTCTTGTCTTTTAGACACAGCCAGAGGTTCAGCTGTAAGGACCCTGGGGGTGGCTGGACCTAGCACAGTGCCCCACACACCAGAGGAGTGGAAGAAAGGGTCGGCTCTTTGCCCCACCACTTCTCTGTCCCTGTCCCCTTACCTGGTCACTCTCATATAGGGCCTGGAGTGGGCTGCGACCAGCCTTGCCTTGCCAGGTGGATCTCATTTCTTCAGAGGCTGAAAAAGGAGTGAGGAAAATCAGAGGGGCTGGAAGGGTCTGCTTCCCTCATCTTCTCCTGAGATGCCCAAACTGGGACAAGACAACTTCTCCCAAGAAGAGACAAACCCATTTAGCTCTGGAAGTGATGCTCAAGCAATGCTCTTCCCTCCCCCTTACTTTGTAACAAAATCTGCTGTTAGGATTCAAGAGGTCCAGACCCATTTTTTAACAAATACAACACCATAAATAAATGTAACAATTACAATTTCAAGAGCAACTAGGCAAAGTTTGATCCATATGCTTTTGGGAAATGCCACTTTGTCCAGGCTGTATGTTTGAGGGAATGACCCATAGGAGACAGGACCCTGACCAGCACTGCTACAGCCCTATGAGGGGTGACATAGCCTCTGTGCTTGGCAGAGATAAAGGGCAGATCCAACACTGGCAGCTCTGTGCTGAGCCCCCACAGGCTCAGAGTTTGCACTTTCAGGCTCAGGGACACAAATTGGTCAGGTGCTTTGTCTGACTGGTCAATCAATTGAAGTTTTTATTTGCTATTTATATTTTTTTCTTCCCTTCTAACCCAGCAGCATCTCCTCTGGTGTTTGAAGCTGCAGACAGCCACCCAGGCAGTCCTTGCCTCCTCCCTGCCCTGCAGATCAGCTGTTTCATTTAGGAGGTCCGTTTGCAGCAGCACCAAACCCGAGGCTGGATGTGGCCAGCCTAAGTGTGGCACCAGAAACCCAGTCAGTGACAGCTGCTCAAGTTTTCATGTTCGTAAATTATTTAGGGATGCAACCACCTTCCAGGCTAGGAAGCATCTGCTTCAGCTACCACTCCTCAGCCCCTGAGGTCCCCTCAGGGACCTGTTTCCAGCAGAGTGGGCGCAGAGCCATGTGGCCTGGATATCCCAAACTCAACGCATGGAGCCAGCCATGGCAGGGGCACAGGCTCTCACTTGCAGCAACACTTTCAAGCAGCTCTCCCACCACTCACCCACCCTCTGCTTCTTGGCTCTGACTCTCTCCATCGGCAGAGGATGCCACGACAGTTTCCATATGACAAGGTTTGTAACCATGGGGGTTGTGCAGCCCTGGAGTTGGCTTCCACAGAAGGAATCACACCATGAGTTTTAAAATGGAGAATTATGTTTTTTGTGAAGGGGAAGATAGGACACATTGTTCAGGAGACTGTAGCCTGGGAAGATCTTCCAGTCTTCCAAGTTCCTGGAAAAAGCATCTGCCACAAGACATTTCTGGCAACATGAAGGTTTCTAACAGAAGCTTTTCACATGACAGTTTGGGGCCCTGGATCTTTTCATTCACTGACCATCACCAAACAACCCCAAATTTGTTATACAAGTCCCAGATGGCATCTCTACAACCAAAATAACCAGAAGGAAAAATCCAGATCCTGTGTTCATTTTGACATGCTTGTATTTTGCTTAAATGAAAACTGCTCCAAAGCACAAAGTCACCAGGGTCTCAGCTAAACATTATTCATTCCTGGAGCTGTAATTAGGAGGAAGTGACTGCCTGACCTCACAGGATTTCATCAGCAGTGCCTGTACGCTTGCGCGTCCGTGGGAAATGACACTTCCTGCAGCACTGGATTGATCAAGATGTGACTCAACGAGAAGGTACAGTTTCTCCCTCAATCCTCTATATCAGTTATCCCACAGGAGGGTGAAATAACATCTGTGCCAGTGGGAGATAAGCAGAAAATCCAACGTACAGTGCTGGGCTGAGATGCTCATCCCAGAGGAGCCCCGTTTCACATTTCCAGGCTCAGCCCTCTGCAAATGACAGGGAATGAGATCGACCTTGAAAACTCCACTCACTGCAGCTCACATCTGCGAACAGAGAGCACTAAACCTGAGCCCCTTTCCCCTTTGGCTAGGGCTGATCAACTCCTGTTGGATGTAGGACTGTGACCCTGCTGAGGGCTGCCGGCAGTGCCTTGCAGCAGACACTGCTCCTATATTTAGTAAAAACAATGCGGAGGCATTTGTTTTTGTGATTGACACGTGCAAAGCTTTCTCACCCGGACAGAAGCAAACCCCGGGTGGTTCAGGCTGAGTTAAGGCTGTTAGAAATGCAAATAGCTCGTGCTGCTGCTGCACAGGACAGCGTGGAAACGTCCCAGGGAAAGGCTTCAGTGCCTATTGCAGCGTCAGGTCACGGCCCCGGAGGAGCGCTGGCTCGGCAGGAGGCTCTTTGGGCTCAACAAAAGGCAAATCTGCAGTAAAGAGGGGATCGAGCAGAGGCCAGGCAGGTCACAGCCATGCTCTGACCTCTTCAGTCCTCTTTTTTTTCAGAGGGACCAGCCTGGCCAGCGGCTGCTGCACTTTGCAGGGCTCTTGCCAACAGCCCCAGCAGAAATGTTGCAGAATGGGTTTCCTCCAACCCTTCCCCAGAGCAAGATCTGGCAGAGAACAAGGCGTCTTCTCTGGATAGCAGCAAACCCCCTGGGATCCCTGCTATGTTCTTGCTGTACAGGGTTCCAGAAAAAAATGGGAAGAGATAAAAAAAAAAATAATGGAAAAACCCCTCCCTGTCAGGCTGCTCCCGTGCAGCTGGAGGAGGCTGGGAGTGCTGAGCTGGCAGGGGAAGACACCGGCACTCAGCACTGGCTGCATCCTGACGGCTCCAAAGCGATGACACCATCCCTGCCCCAGGCTGCCAAACCCTTCAGAGCATGGCCTGGCCTGGCAGCAGGTTTTTGGTTTTTTGCATAGCTCCACTGCAGGAAGTCTCCCCGCTCAGAAACTGTCTGCTCGCACTGCGCACGGCAACCCCAGGAGAAAAGCAGCCGGGATCCCGCCTGGGCCATGAGGGTGACTTTTGGAGCCAGGGTTAAGCCCCGTGGCAGATGCAGCTGTGGCCCTGCACAGCTCCACGAGGCACTGGCGCATGAGGAGGGCAGCACCAGCTGTGTCCCATGGGATGGAGTGTCCATTCTCCATAAGGCTGCATTAGAGCGGCTGCAGGTGTGTGAACAGAGACAAGTCCAGGCTTGTGCCCAAAGCATCCCCAAAACATCTGGGATTGCTTGGCCATCACAGTGGTAGGCAGGCCAGGGCTGCTGCAACCTGCCTGAGCCAGCAGCAGGCTGGAGACAGTGATTTTATGGAGTCCACCCCACTAAGATCCCAACACAGCCCTGCTCCATGACCCCAAGCTGTGGCCACCCCCTGTTCATCAGCCCCAGCACCTGCAGCATCACTGCTCACAAACTCCTGTCCCAGCACTCCCTGTTGCCAGATGCTGGCTGGAATTTACACATCCCTCCTATTCCACTCATTCATGCTGAGAGCAAGTTAAACATCCCATTCCCTGTACCACTGGTTTACCAACCTCTGGAATGCCGCTGGGACTCCCAAAAAGTTTGGGACAGCCAAGGAATACTGAAACAAATGACAGTGTTGACAAGGGAGTATCATGTGAGTGAATTAATAGTTTGTGTTGCATTTTGGCACCATGGCCCCAAGTACAGCAGGATATTCCATCACGGAGGAGCTGCCAAGATCTTCACATCTTGGTTTTTCTCCTGACTTTATAGCTTGTTACTGAGGTTCCCAGATTCCACCACATGCAGTGGTAATCCTTGGAAATTTAGCATTGCCACAATTGCATCTGAAAGCAGGGACATCACTTAGCCAAGACATATCAACTTCCTAAAGTGGAAAAAACACCAACCCTTGGCAACTGCAGGATCACTATTTGGGTGAGAAGTATCAACACAGTGCATGACCGTGATCCAAATCTGAAGTGTTTTCCACTGACACAGGCAGAAGGAAGTATCACATTTGTCCTTTGAATTTCTAACGATGAAGTAAGGGAATAGCAGTGATGTGGAGCAGGAGACCAAAACCACTGTGCTAAGGCAGAGACGCTGACCAGAAATCACTGAATAAGACAAGCCTGAAAGGAAGCTCAGGCACATTTTGAGTCTCCTGTGCTACAAGGGCTTTCAGACTTTCTTTTTGGAGCTTAAAAAGCTATCACACCTCCTCCTTTCTTTCCTCCTGTAGCCCAGATTTCAGTCCCATCACAGCTGAAGCTACTCTCTTGCAGTGTGACATCAACACCGCAGCAGGATCTGGGGCTTCAGCGTCTCACCAGCTGTCCTTGGAAAAGGGAATAGATTTAAAAGCTGTGAATATTTAGGTGTACTAGCTGATTGCAAAGACAGCCAGACATGTGAGGTGAGGGAAAGACTGGATCATGCCTATTCCAGACTTCTGGAAGCAGCAGTGAAAGAATACGCTCTTTTGGCTGCAGAGACCCTTAAAAAGGGAGGGAGGTTCTCTGCAACCACAACAGCAAATCCAGTGCATGAACTGAAGAGTTTGGCTTGGAGACAGGATTCAGGCAGCAACAAGCCTGCTAGGCTGACATCAGCATTACCCAGGCTATAGAAAACAGTCTGAAGAAAAGAAAGCAATTAAAAGATGTGGGTGTAACTGGATAATAAATAACTTAGAATGAAAATCAACATGGCACTTACCAGACACAGCTCATATTTATGCAAACTTGTCTGTAAATAAAATAAGCTTTTTCTGCAGATCAAGCCTATGTGGTAGATCCTTATCCAGATACACACAGTGCATGAGAGACAACACTCCACAGGAAAAAAGGACTTCAGTCAGAGAGGATGAAGTTTAGAAGGTGAACTGTAAAGGTCACGAGCAACAAGAAAGCAGGTGGCACTTAAACAAGAAATACTGGGCAGAGGGCAGATTTCTAGAAAAATATCTCCCAGATTAGCTTTGGGATTAATACTTTGAGAAGGAGTAGACATAAAAACAGAAAGATACTGATGATGGGCAAAGACTTGAGAAAGGCTGCCGTGGCACGGAAAGACAAACACCAACAGGGAAACTGAAGTTCATCCTGGATGAGGGGAGTGGAAATTTAATAGGATTTAATTTCACAATGTTGGAATTCAGCAGTTTCTGCTACTTTGCTGCTGGAAGTGGCAGGAGGTCCCAGATGCATTAGTTCTGGGCCATCAGCTGCCAGTGTGACAGTCATAAAAAAGGGCAAATGAAGCCCTGAAACAAATCAGGTGAGATATTTGCCATCACAGCAAAAAAAAAAGCATTATCCATATGCTATTATCCATAGCATTGGTGACCCTCACCAGGAGCACTGACAGCTCTGCTCTCCTGGGACCAAGGCAGATCCAGAGCTGCTGAGAAAGGCTGCCAGGTGAGTGGGTGATCCCAGGACTTGCTGTGCCATGGGAGGCTGCACGGGCTGGACGTGTGTACGGGCTGAGATCACCCCTTGGGAACAGCCAGTAGAGAGGATGGGAGGTGTTTCACATGCAGGACATCTTCACACCCACTTGCTCAGGTGCCAGATAGGAAGAGGTTTGGAAACCCCAGACCAGTGGGAGTCAGTGGCTGGGATGCAACAGGAGGAATCCCAATGCATTTTGGGCTCGAGGATGAAGCTTTCAGTTATTTTCCAGGCTGGACCCTGGGGCCACAAGAAGCCAAATACCCCACATGTGGTCTCCAATATGAAACACTGGAGAGGGTTAACACCTGGAGGAGATCCAGCGGTCTCCAGCCAAGGGAAGTGAAGAGACAGCACACGTACTTGCACATGAGCAAGCACCCCAGAGGCCCTGAGGAGCTAATCCTGACCCCACCACTGCCTCCCTGCTGCTGTCTCACAGCCCCAGCTTTGCTTCCTGTTGTGTCTGTGCAAAACCTAAAAAAAGAGAAGAAAATAATTGTGGTGCCTGAAATGATCAGTGTAAATTACAGCCTGCAAATGCCAGCGGGGCACTGGGAGAGGTGCTTCTTTGTTCTGCAGGAAGAGTCAGTTCTCATGGCAGACCTTCTTGGAAGGGAATGCTCTCTCTCACACCAAAGAAAAGGTTCAGAAATTTAAGGTGATATTTCCGATGGATTCTGACTTGAATAAAGGAAAAAGGACTGGTGACAGGAGCTGTCTGCTTGGCACACATGGCATGTGTGCAGCTGAACTGCATTCATGGGAGAAGGAAGAGTGTACAGTGGGAAACAACTGTATTACCAGAAGGGTAAACAACGCCCAGAGCTCTACGGTGTACAGGGATTAGCACTTGGTTTAAGTCAGTCACTGGAAGAGACAGAAATTAGGACCTGGATCTCTTCGTGGGCACAGCAACGGGCTTCTCCAGACCTTGCTGACTCCTCTCCAGGACCTGCCAGGGGCAATAAGCGAGTGCTTCAGCCTCAGCAGTGACGGCTCACTCACCCCTGACCACAAAGATGCCGCTCCACAAAGACATTAAATAATGCGCCCAGAGACACAGAGAAAGATCCTGCCACAGAATTTCAGAGAGGATATATGACTGTGCTAGTCAAAGCCAAACCCCAGCTGCAGGCACTGGCTGCTAAATCTATCCAATTTTCGATTTTAACATCCAAGCAGGACAAAAAAAAAAAAAAAAAGAAAAAAAGAAAATAGAGATAGAGCTTGGCAGCAGCAGTGATGAATCCAGACAGTTCTTGCAGTCTGAGCTCAGTTTTCCCTCCTAGTTTGATAGCAAAGAATGAGACATGCAGCTAGACACACAGACTGCATGAGGATGGTCCAGGACATGAAGGCCAAGAAATCCCACATGGAAGAACCAGTTGAACCCCTGGGCAGTGTTCAGTGGTCCACATGAAGAGCCCTGCCTGGAAGGATCAGAGCTATAGGGTCAAACAGTGCTGTCTCTAGAAAACAGTTTAATTCTAGGAAGCTCTGTCTTTTATTCTTGGGTTCCTACTGGCGGAGAACACATTTTCTTAATTTCTGCCTAAGCACAAAGGCTGATTGTTGTTTGTTGTTTTGGTTTTTTTGTTAAAGACAGATATTTTTCAAAACTACAGTGATGTGAGAATCCAACACCAGAATCCCACAGAGAACTCCAGACTCACTTACTGCTTAATGCTGTGGCAGTGACCTCTCTTTGATGGACAAGATGACCAAATAAGTGACCATTTGCTTTCTCACATCAAACTCTTGGCTGTGAAGAACTGTGTGGCAATTCTGGTGTTCACAGAGCTAAGGGAGGACCCTTGGGAATTATTCCTATTTTAATTCTTACTGAAAAGTTTTGATTTGGGAATGGGAATTTTTTGGCTCCAAAAGCAAATCAAATTTTTGGCTTCAATGAGGCAATCAAATCTCCTTAGATTATTTTGACTGCTCATTTTTACTGCTTCTAGAAAGTCAAGGATATAGACAACAGAGGATTAATTAAAAAGCTTAGAAAAAGAAATCTAATAGAGCCACATGATTGATTTGCTTAAATTCATCTTTGTGAATTCAGACACAACTACCTCTGCTGGGTAGCTGCAAGTTAAGGAGGTGTAAGTGGCTGGGCTCATCCAGGTGTCTGCACTCAGAACACTCAGAGGCAGTGGGCAGCATCCATGCCCCATTCTGGCAGGTAACTGGCAGCAGAGCACATGCACAAGAAAGAATTTTGGGGAGAGAGAACATGTCACAGCAATATTCAGAGAAGCAGAAGCAATGGCAAAAAGCAACCAGCCCTATGGAGAACAACCAGAAGAGATGATTTCTGGTCTTTTCCCTGGGCCTCTCCCAGGCACAGCTCCCCAGGAAGAGGAGAGCTCAGGCATCAACCCACGACAGCCCACACCTTGCACAGCTGCAACGTGGCAGCGAACAGATCCCTGGAGAGCAAACTTGACCTCTTTTGCTCATCCTGGGGCTGTGCCAGCGAGTGGTGAGCAGGAGTGATGGAAGGGAGCTGGCATCAACTCGCAAACTCGGTAACTCTAGTATTTACAACACAAACATGCATTTCTTGTTCCAGACCAACATCCTCTGTAGCTCAGGAAATGCCCCTGTGGCTCTTCCCACCGTTGCTTCTCTTTTCACGGTGCTTTTCTGCCCAGTTGTGCCTTGTTCAGCCTGTTCTGTTCCTCTTGCAGGGGCTCAGCACTGACACAGGTAACAGGCTGCCACCTAACACAGCCCCATGCAGCGTGGTCACAGGCAGACCCACCACGGCCTCCTCCAGTGTTCTCCTTGCTGATGAACAAGCCAGCATTGTATAACCCAAGCTATTCCTGACAGCCTGCCCCTGGCTCTGTGGGCCAAGCCTTGGGAAGGGCTGGCTGCTCTGCATGTCTCTCTGCTGAGGTACAGGCGGCCGAGAGTCTGTTGGAGATGTCTGTCTCAGCTCACTTGCTAGGGAACGGGAATAATTCTCCATCAGACCTTTCCCTGCCAGCTCTCCTCCTGCTCCCTACAGCAGACTGACAACCTGGAGCATCCTGGGGAGCAGCAGAACCTTCCCCATGCTTGCTCCACAGCATTTTCAGACATTAGAGCAGAGCCAAGGGCCAGGATGGTGGTACCCCTGGCAAGGGTCCTGGCGCAGGTCCTTCCCAGATAACCCAACCAGGCTAATGTAGTGTATCAGAAGGGAAGGACCTTTGTGATTCTGCCTCCCTGAGCAGATCAGCAGGCAGGCACATCCCTGTGCCCTGCAAAGCCATCCCATGATTCAATGGCATTCCTCCATGTCACCAGTTGAGCCACAACCCTGCAGCACTGGCATGGCACCAGGAAGCTCAAACTGTCCCTCTGAAACCACTGGGTGAGTGTCTTTCACCAGCGCTGCACCCTAACTCTCAGGCTCAGAAATTGCCTCAAGTAGCTTGGTTTTGGGCCATACAGTTCTATTTTGAAGCACAGCCAGTGCCTGGATGTTGTCAGCCCGGTTACCCCCATGGCAAAGGGGCTCCATTTGGTGGCTCCTGACGTAATGTTACTTCATTTAGCAGAAATTAAACCAAGTGACTTGAACTTGGCTGGATCAGACAGAACTAAGTCCCAGAAACACAGGGATGCTTGAAAGCTTAGCTCAGGCCTTTTTTCCCAGAGCTGCACATTTTCTCCCATCCCCCCTAGAGCTCTTGAAACAGCCTAACCAAGTAATTAAACCCCCCCACCTCCCCTCACCTCCCAGCTCTTGGAAATAGAGATTCACTGGGAGGAGGTTACCCACAACGCTCAGGGAAAACCACAAGGAAAGCAGCTCAGGGCAAACCTGAGCATGGCAAGACAGGACGTGTGCATGAGTAGGTTTACACAGAGAACAGCCCACGTACAATGAGCTGCATCAGGGGATGACAAATCTTCTGTCCCATCAGCCCGGACGGGTGAACTCGCACATGTTTGCATATGGGAGAGGTGGTTTTGCATCTCCACAGGCACTGGGTCACATAGAAGTGATGTTTTAGCCACAATGATAAAGTACCATTTCAGGGTAAGGTGAGGGGCAGGGTGCAAAAGCGAGATGAAGCCTGCACAATGGCCCATCATCTTCCTCTTCTCCAGTACCTGGCTGTAACACATCACATTCCTGTGGAGCCAGTGGAGGGATCCTATCAGTCTCTACCACACAGACCTTCCTCCCAGGAAATCTCCTCTTTTTGCACAAATGACTCTCTTGTTTTCCTGGCAAGCTACTTAAGGCAAACTCCAAGCAGTCATAGACGGCTCCTGAAGGGTAGTGGGGCACTCCATCTCCAGGGCTCATTTTCATCCCATGTCTCTGCTGCTGAAGTACCTCAGTACCCCCTTCCCAGGCACAACCCTCAGAGGAGGCTCCACAGGCACTGAACTGAGGTGACACAGTGATACAAACCTCTTAGCCAAGAAGGAAAGGAGCATTTTCCAAACTCCTTTTCCCCAATGCATATGCTCCACAGCTACCATCCCCTGGGACAAACCCTTCTGCAGCATTGTCTGCCCCAAACCACACAGTTCCTACACACACACACACGTGAAGGTATTGGGGATCCCTGGACCTCATCATAACCATGTGTATATAGGCAAGACGTCCAAGATTGCTTCCTTTGGGAAGGAGATGAAAGGAGGTGTCACCCCCTAAAAATAATACCCTTGTTTCCAGCAATCACCCCCTTGCAGCTTCTCCAGAGAGCCAGGGCTGTGTGGCGCAACTGGGTGGTGGTGGCAGCCAGGCTCCCTGGCACTGACAGCAGCCTTCCTCCAGCCAAGGAACACACTCCAAAAAGGGGACAATGAGTCACTGTTTTACATGGGATAACTCGATGGACTGCACTGCCTTTAACAGGAAAAGTCATTCACTCCTCCAGGGATGTGGCCTGCTGCCTGGAGGGCAGCAGTCCACGGGCTGGAGAGGAATAAGGGGTGTGCTGCCTTCAGGAAATGTTAATGAGGGCGTGGAAGAAGGTTCTAAGCTATTCTCTCTGGAAAGTGATGGACGGGAAGAGCCACGCAGAGGGGTGAGTACATGTCCTGCTTTCTTTCCAGCCAGACAAGGAAGAGCCAGGCCTGCCAGAAGCAGCAGTGTTTGTAGTGAATGTCTGGGAGTGGAAACACACAGCCTCAGGGAACTGAAGTGGGACCAAAAATCCAAGCACACCTGCCTCCACGTGTGCCCAAGATCCCTGATATCTGTGCACAGTCATCTTCAGGCAGCATCCCTGTAAATGGGGCTCATGGGACTGGAGTGCCTCTGGCATGCTGCACTGGGGGATGGAGAGGCAGTGGAGCTGCATCACCTCTCTGTCTGATACTGGGGCACTTGTCCCACCCACACAGTGCAAATTACTCACACAGAGTCTCACACAGAGAGGGCTGACAGGCACAGGGACAGCACAGAAGCCCCAGGCACATTAAATGCACTTACATGGTTCCCAGCCTCAAGAGGCACACGGATGCTCCCTGCTTCCTCAGTCTGGGGTTGCAGTGACCCGTGCTCATGACTGTCACCCACCCACAACCATTTCCACGCTCAGTGTCTCATGCCAGGTGCAATAAAACCACAGACAACAAATACAGGGCAGGGGCCAGCAGTATAAGGTGCCACTGGCACCAAGTGCCACCAGACTTCAGGTTTCTCCATCTGGATCCAGTTCAAGACAGACACAGTGACTTTCACTGGAAAATGCCTCAGCCCAGCCTCTCAAGGGCTGTGGCAA
The DNA here is from genome assembly GCA_013390105.1 of Tichodroma muraria. NCBI lineage: Eukaryota > Metazoa > Chordata > Aves > Passeriformes > Sittidae > Tichodroma > Tichodroma muraria. The sequence goes on from WAAG01079235.1 coordinate 75,558, forward strand.
GCCCTGTGGGGCAGGCAATGCCCCTGCAACGCCCAGAGCAGCGCAGACGCCTCCTGAGCGGGCGGCGTGACAGGCAGCAGCCCCGCAGCTGACCTGAGCCCTTCCCAGCCACGGGCTCCTCACGGCTGTCCCCCCTGCCACCACATTTCAGTACCTTCTCTTTCAGCTTGCACAAGTCCCAGCCATGTTCCTCGCCAGGAGTCACACATGAAGAGAGCCTTCTGACAGGTCACACACAGGGCTGGCACTGCCATCACCACAGAAACGTGACAACCGGACCTTATTTCACATCACCACTCCTTCCTCCACTGAAAGGATCCAGAAACTGCCTGTCCAAGGGGCAATATCTCCATTCCCACTCCCCAGGATCTGCTGTGCCTTTGGCACAGTTCACGGCTGGAAACAGGACGCTGGGTGAGACCAGCCCCTGCCACACCAGAGCCTGCGCGTCCCATTCAGCACCGCGTGGGATGTGGGAAGTGGGATGGGAGGGAGGGAGTGAGGCAGTGCTCCAATGTTCAGAGCTATTTGGGTTTTTCTCCAAACCACTAAAAAAGAGGGATCTCTGCTGAAAGTGCTCCAAAGAAACACAGCAAGCACTGCTGACAGTATAATCTCCACTGTTCATTTCTATTAATGCTCTTACAGGTTTAGCAGAAACTGGAAAGCTTGGAGCTGACTTTTCACTGTCCAAGGCAGGCAAGAACTGCCGGGTGAGCAAAGCCAGTGTGACCCTGCGTGCAGCCCCCATCAGTGCCCTTTGGAGGGGCACTTCCCAGCAGGCTGCTGGAGCACTTGCCTGGCAAAAGAGACAATGGACTTGTGTGTGTTTTGCTCCTCGTGCCTGGCTGACAAACCCAGCCCACAGAGCTTCACATCTGCAGTGCACACTCAGCACTCTGCAGCTAACCCAGGCTGAGGGACGATCCAGTGCTGAGGGGTTTGCAGCCAGCCCTGCCCCTCTGCCTCCCATCTGCTGCACACAAAGCTCAGGCAGCAGCCACAGAGGTGGCTTCGAGGTTTAAAGGGTGTCATCAGATGGATGTTTTTTAAGCTGCTACAAAAAGAACATTAAACTCCTGACGTGAGATGGGGTCAGAACATCCTGCACTAGTTTAGATTTCTACTGCATGTCACACTCATTGGGCAGGAAAATAATTATCTTTCTAACTTTTTTGCCTTTCCTTTTTTTTTTTTCTTTTTTTTTTTTCCGAACAGGAGGCTGCTCAGTTTTTAACTGCCTGGAAGAGACTTCTGAAATCTGAAATCCCTGGTCTGTCCAGGCTTCAGCCAGATGCCTACTGTTCTGGGAGTGATAGCTGTACCCAAGCCAGTGCAGGGACTGGCTGCCACTGGTTCCAGAAGTGACTGTGATTCAGAGATCTGCCTTCTGGACATGCTTTAAAACCACTTGTGCATTACTCTTCACGTTCAAGATCCTGGAAGGTTTACTTAGGAAGAAGTTATTGCCATTGCCATTAGGAAGATATTAAAATTATATAAAGAACCTCCTTGTTTTCTATAAAGCTTCATGAAAGTTCTTTCCTCTTCTGGCTCCTGCTTTCTCACACAGCTCATTTTGCCTTTATGTTTCTAAAGATCATTTTTCTTCATTTCTCACCAATGAGACCTCTTGGACTACCAAGTGCCACCAGCCATACCCAGGCTCAGGGGCTGGCACAGCTGGGCCTTGGCTGTGTGGCTCCCTCCTCCCCAGAGGTGGGGATGGCTCAGGCTCTGTTTTTCAAGGAAGGCCTTCTTATTCCCATTTAGTCAAGTTGAGTCAAGGATCAGACAGGGAAACTCTAATCAAGTGATGGAAAATGGTGACAGTTATAGGATTAGCTCACAATAAATCATGCAGAAAGGGAAAGAAGGAATCCAGCTGCTTCAAGGAGCTTGCCAAATGCCCCAGCATTGTCTGTGGGGATCATATTAGGAACAGAGCCAATGGCAGCTGGTCTGGACACTCTGACCCATTCACTGCAGGGGTTCTTCCTAAACCTTCATGTCTCCTCAGCAGCAGGAGGCTCTGGGCACCTGGTACCAGCCTGAGGCAGATGCCAGAAAGGTTTAATAGAAAGATCACAGGCATTTTAGCTGGAGGGATGTATTTTGCTGGGGCAGTGTCCCTAGGTCTCTACTGTCACAAGGACTGCAATTAAGATCTTTATAGGAAACAGAAAATTAACAATATCCAGCAGGAACACGGCCTCTGTGAGCAAATAAAGTATTTGTGTGTAAGTACCATGCAATCTTCTGTTTCCAAATGGTTAATTCCTCCTATAAGCCAAGCTAGAAGCTTTCCAAGAGCAATTTCTCTTCCCCATTATGCCTGTCGTTCTCCTGGCCCCAGCTGGCTGCTTGCATTTATAACACAAGCCTGACCTGCCAGCATTCCTATTCCTTGTCAATAAACTCCTCTGCAGCCTGCTGCCCGAAGGAACTGCAGCAGAAGGGCTTGCACCAGCAGTGCCAAGGCAGGGATCCTCGCCGGGTTGGACAGGGGCTGGTTTTCCCTGGGCAAGGCTGCAGCAGAGATCCACCTCTCCCTAAAACCCCGCTCGCGTGGTGTCCGTACCCCTGCAGGCCCCCATCTCTGGGCAGGCTCAGGCAGCCCACAGCTGCTCACACAGCACCACGGAGCTGCCAAGCCAAGAGACCATCTGCACCAGCCTGCTGCCTCCTGCTCAGCTGCTGAGGCCACGGCGGGCCAGCGTGCAGGGGACCGGGCTGGGCTTGCTCAAAACCTGCCCGCACTCAGGTCTGGTTTGGGCAGATGCTGTTTGTGCCCTCTGCACACAGGCCACCTGCACAGGTACAGCAAAGAGGAGTCTCTCTAATGTCAGATGGCTCAACTTGCCAGCTGAATACATTTCAAGCCATCTTCTCAGCTCTGTGCATCTGGGATTGATGGAAGCCTCAACAAGCTGATCTGAGAAGAAATGCACACTCAGCAAACTCTTCCCAGCGCAGCACCTTGCACACAGCCATCCTTCCCTGGCTTTGCTTCGGGCTCTCATCCCTCTGCTCCCAGCAGAGGCAGCTGAGGGGCTGTGTCCTGCTTTTCTAAATGACACAGGTCATTAGCTGGTGAGACTCTGTCACAAGATACACAACAAGAGGCTTCACAAAGAGTTGAAGAGACGCATGAGCTTGCAGAGGAGGAGTGAATTACAGCCTGCTGGAGACTAGGGAGAACCATCTCTGAGAACCATCTCCAGCACATACGGTCCCACCACACAGTCCCTCGTGCCTACTTCTGCTGCATTTAGCAATGACCACTGAAGAGCCCTGTCTCCCCAGCCAGCACGTTCAGCAGAGGACACAAACACCTCCAGTGCCATCGCTGCTCAGGGGCACAACAGATCCAGCATCACTGGTAGCTGCTTGTCTGAGTGGCTGTTGGATCTAACCCTCCCTGAGAGTGGCTGTTGGCTCTGGGGACACCCCTTTCCTTTCCTTTCCACAGGGAGTGAGCAAGCTCTGATGGGGACCTCAGGAAGAAGGGAACTGGGAGGCTTGTGTCTACACCACCCAGCAGCAGCTATGGGCTACCAATGCAAAACTCCACCAGCACGAATTCAGCCTTATTTGGGTCTCACAGTGCCTGTGTCTGCTGATCCTATTAAGCTAAAGGGAAATCAATCTCCCGATACTGCCAGGAGTAAACTTGGAAGAGACCCAGCTGTGAATATGCTACCCCTGCACCCTTGCCAAAAGGAAGGGCCTGGCTCTGTAGATATGTGCAGGACTGAACTCGCTGCCTTCTCCTGCCATGGGGAAATCTGCCTGAGCAGAGACACTCCCGTGGCAGGCAGAGCCCCACTCTCGCAGGGCAACGCAGTACAAATGGGGGTGGGGAGCTGCTGAGGAGCTTCTGACCTCCAATTAGTTTGTGCTGATTTCTCAGGTCCCTGCTTTGAAGAAAGCCCTGTAGAACAAGCAACGCAGCCCCAAAGACACTCACACTCGGCAGCTCCAAACAAACACCACCTTTGAACCTCATGTCGATATTTCCCATCTTCCTGCGAGGTCAGTGAAGCAACATCTGGCCAGAGAGCAGGCCTGGGTTGGGTTCCACATTAGCAGTGGGGCTGCAAACTCGCAGGGAGAGAGAGCACTGCAAGGGATGGCTCAAACCTGCTGCTGCTCCCTCCCTGGAAGAGCTGGGAAAGCAGCCAGGAGATGGAGGGCTATAAATCAAGTAGCATTTACAAGGAGAAGGAAAGGCTGTGAGCATGTGAGCACGTTGTGACTGGAGGCCAGGACTCATGGCCTCAGCATTCCTCCATGTCACAGGTGACAAGCTGATGGGACCTACAGGCCCTGTGCACTGCTGTGAAGATCCAAAACATTTAATGGCACATCTCCTTGCACAAGTACGATGGGTAGAGATGCCAGCACCTGCCCATCTGCCATGCCCAGGCTAGAGGCTTCCTCATCTGTCACTTGAGCAGAGGCAGCAACACCTTCAGAGACACTTTTCGGGGAGAAAACAGCTTCAAGTCCAGTTGGATGCTGCTCTGAGGGAGTCTACGAAAATGAAATCCAATTGTGAAAAAGCTGGGTCTCACCAGAATCAGGTGCTTCTTCAGCACCATGTGCTCAGCATGGTTTGTGTACACGGCCATGTAACAGACTCAGCCAGCACAACACCACACACAAACCCGGGGCACTGTGGTTTGCAGCACCTCACAGCTGCCAAAACAGCTTCACGGTGTGACACCGCCCCGAGGGCTCAGGGAGCAGGGACGCAGCACTGCTGGGAGCACTGAACACCTTTGCCACTCATTGCTCCAGCCTATCAGGGATCACTGGTAAGGTGGAGGGGAGGTAGGACATGCCAACAGACAGGGAGGCAACCAGGACTCAGGAGAGCCAGGCCAGGGCTGTCTACAGGGCTGGGGATGGCTGGTGCTTGGAGAGCCCCGCTGTAGGTCAGGAAAGCTCCCGCCACAGCACAGGGAAGGACCTGAGGAGGGACAGCATGTTCAACTGGGAGAGAAAAATCAGCAGACAGACACTGGATCCACACACACTCACACCCTCAAAACCAGGCTCCCAAGCATTTTCAACACTGAACGGTGACTCTCCTCTCGGCACAGAGCTGCCAGAGGATGTGGGTTGTGTGGCCAGGCTTTCCTGCACTGGTAGACAGTGACGAGCCACCTCAGCTGAGGATGTAGCTGCTGAACCCAAGGGTGGTGGAGCTGCTACAGTCCTAACCAGAGAGGAGAAACCCTGCCTTCTTCTCCCAGGAAAGACCAACTCCAAGCCCTTCCCAGCCAGACTCACAACACTCTGTCTGCCCATAGATTTACAACTATTTATTTAGTCAAAGCTCATCCAGATATTAAGAGCTCAGGGGCACTATGGGGAAAACAGGAGCAGGCAGAGCAGCCAGCCTGTTCCTCCAACAGGTTGCAGGAATTCCCCACTGGCTGGTTCAAGGCTGGACACCTCCATGCCCTGAAGCTAAATGTGCTCAGTGCCATGCCAGCAAGCTAAAGGGAGTGGACTTGTGCAAGGATCTCTGAGGCAAGGATCATCAAGTCTAGCAACAAAACTGAGGCACATCTTTGCCTCTGAGACTTCAAAAAGTGCAAGGTGGAAAAGGTTATGAGGCAGGGACCTTCAAAAAGCCTCCAGACCCCAGACATCCCAGTAAGGGCTGCTGCAAAGGGTCTGGGAAAAAATGAAACTTGCTCAACAGCATTCAAAAGAAATGCTGGAAGAGAGCTCAGCTTCCTCCCACTTGCCCTCCGCCTGTCCACCAGAAGCCAGCATAAAGATGTCCCCACATCAACAAGCTGGCAAGTCAGAAGGACAGCACCAGGTCCAAGATGGAGCTCCGATGGCATGATTTTGGCCCTGATCCTACGTGGTGCCCTCACAGAGCCTTTCATCAGCTTTTCAGACTGAAAATCCATATTTTAGGCAGCTGTCCAGGGCGAGTCACAGCAATGTGTGGGGCTGATGCAGAGACCAATTTGCCAACGGCAGGGGAGCGTGTGTGCACAGGGCTGCGTGTGTGTGTTTGCTTTTTGCAATCACTGCCCTGTCTGAGGGGCTCAGACTGAAAACACACGCAGGGCACTACTGAGCTCTGACAGATTCAGCCCACCAAGAGGGGAGCAGAGATTTGAGGGCTCTGAAGTGGCGGGGTCGGCCATTGCAGGTTCCTCTGGCTGCCGAGCGTCCTGGGCTTGCTCAGCTCCATGCAGGGGGGAACTGGCACTGGTGGCTGCTGGAACCACCCGTGCTGCCTCCCGCAGAGACTGCAGAGGTCCCAGCGCCTGGCTGGTGCTGCTGCGGCCCCTGTTTGCTGAGTCAGCACACCACGGCTCCTGACAGCATGAGCCTTGCAGTGGCAATGCTGGTATCATTTGTGTACAGGATCCAAGTCACACCGAGCCATTTCTCACACTGCGTCCTCTGGCTCCCCTTCATTTCCCTGTGCCCATGAGGGACACACTGGGTGACCCCCAGAGCATCACACTCTCCTTCCAACACAATGAATGAAGCATCACCTCTTCTCCCCAGCCCATCAAACTCTAAGGGAAACAAAACAAGCCCTGTGGCCCAGGGCTGTCTCCTACACTGGGTGATCTCCTGTGAAGGACATGCAGGAAGGAAGACTTTACCTAAGCAGTGGCCACACAGCTCCTGTGGATACAGAGAAACCCTTTCTTCTCACTTTTGCCCATGTAGGCCTTTGACTTAGACAGAAATTTTGGCTTCCCAGTGGAAGCCACACGCAATTGGGAAATGGAGAACAGAGCGAGAAGAGACATTTGGGGGTTGAACCCTATATATCAGAGCTCTACAACTGACTTTAATGGGTAATTTACTAAAATGACATCAGGTACAAATCTGCAACAGCAAAAACTGGCATAGTTGGAATAAATCACAACAGCCAGCCATGAAGCAAGGATTCCAGCATCTGGAAATGAGCATCAGGGATGAAGGACAACCTCATAGGGCAGCAGCATATACAGAGGGCATTTAGCAATATCTCCCACCACCCAGCCTTGCTGGAAGGATTCTACTGCCAAGGGGGGAGCTCCATTTGAAGAAGGGAAAAATTAAAAGATCTGTGTGAATCAGTGAGGAAATTGCAGAGAGCTTGTGGTTGAATACAGACCTGTCCCACAGCTGCAGATCCAGACAGGATACAGAGACTGGGTGTCCCAGTTTACAGCACTGCAAGCTCTGAAAGTACAGGTGCATTTATGGGAAAGAGCAGACTGGTCTAAACTGGGCAGCAGAGCCTGGGAATGTGGGGTTCAACTCCCCATTGACATCAGTCACTCCATCCATGATGAACTTTACTGGCAGAAGAAAGTACCTCCAGCTCTTAGGGTAGGTCCACTTGTCCCTGTTTTCACTCACAGTGAAAGTGCTGTGCAGTGCAGGCAGGACCAAGGCACAACAGTGATAAACCCAGGCCTTTCAGGCCACCAGAGCTACTCAGTGAGATATTTCCCACTTGTCAGACTGCTAGTAGTCCTCAAATGCCTGCCTTTGAACAAGGAAAGTTACAAGCTTTTGCCCAGCTGCGCCTCAAAGGCTCAAAGTGAAACATCCCCCCTTGGCCCCTCAGAAGTACTCGGGGAGCTAAGCTTTTCTTTGGGTACTCAGCTCCAAGGGGCAGTACTGCGAGTTAAGTGCCTGACGCCTTTGTAGTTTCTTGGCTTCTGATAGAGAGTCCCGGGAAAGACAGCTGTGTCTGCACTGGAATTAAGATGGAGAGTTTGTCACGCTCTCCATTCAGATGGTTGCGGGAACCGAGGACCAAGAAATAAACCCAGCACATAACAAATCCCAACACCTTCAGGAGAGCCCTGGCCACTGCACAGGCACTCATCCACCAGCCTTGGACCTCACCAACTGCACCAACACAGGCAAAAGTCCTACTGGTGCTCTATTTGTGGAGTTCTTATTGCAGGATATTTGAGGTTTTTTTGGGGGGGAACAAAAGGCAGATGCATAGTGCTGTCACAGAGAAACAGCCAGGCTGAGATGCCAGAGCAATGAGGGGCCAGGAGAGGCAGGATCCAGCCAGCAGAGCCACGGGAATTTCTCCTGCAGGGACAGAGTTAACTCCACGTGTGCTAAGCCCACTCCTTTCCCCTCCAATACCTCTTGCATGTATCAGAAATTCTCAGGAAACTGCACAAAGCCAAGAAGGACTAGAGAAAGCATTCCTCATGAAAAGGCTGGCCCTCAGGAGCAGATGGGCTTCATTACTGTCCTGCTCTCAGCACCGGACCGGGTGGATTTTTCTACCCCAACAGGTCACAGATGGAGTGCTTCATGGCTTTTGCAAACACAGCAGATCTGAGGGCTTCCAGCCTCTGCCAACATCTTGGCTGACAAATGTTGCTGTACTTCGAGAATTGGTTCCTCACAAGGAAGGGGCTGCATCCTGGGCATCACGATACTATGACTGGGAAAGTGAGCTGGACAAAACTGCCCCACGACAAACGAAACAAAAAGAAAGAAGAAAAGGAAAAAGAAAAGAAAGGAAAGAGATAAAAATCAACACCATCTGAGGGTGGCTTAGATTTGTCATCCCTGCCTGTGCTTGCAGCCTTAGCCAGGGTAAAAGCAGCATCTCTCTCCTTATCTGGAAGGCTGAGGACATGTGTCAGCCAGCTGTTGGCATGACCCAGGCTCAGAGCATTCACTGGCCGGACCGTGCACACGTCCCAAGGCAGCGGCTGAATTTCAGCCTCCAAATACCTTTAAACAATGGGGAGGAACTGAGGCCTAAAATAGGCTCTTTCCTGTTCTGAAAAAAGAAATCCCTGGTTTTCAAAGGTCTGCTAATATTTAAGCGCATATTTATCTCCATTCACGCCAGGTCTGGGTGCAGTCGTAGGTTCAGGGACTAGAGCTCTGTGGGTCAAATCACTCATTAACTCTATAATCTCTATAATAATTTGTTTCCCCCTGACAGGACCAATCTTTAGGCACAGAGATGGAGCTGACTGAGACCAATAAATTTGGAACAACAAGATGCAAGAGTTTCTCCAAGATCTGCTGGTCCTGAGGGGTGCTGGGACGGGCAACTGAAACCACCCGAGAACTGGCAGAGAGTGGTGGCAATGGTGTCTTCCATATCCACCTTGGCACATCAGAGGGCTAAGAAACACACAAAGATGGTGAGGCAGTTTCCTACCTGTGATACCTGCTACATGTGTTGATGTGGTTTCTGGTAATGCTGCTCACCCGCCTGCAACACCCCAACCCTTCTCTCTCAGGCTGGAGAAGGGGCTGGAGAAGGCTTTGCTCTATCAGAGTCCAGAGGAGATCCAACTGGTTGGTACAGAAGCAGATAAAGATGGAGAGAGGGCTCTTGCTGCTTTCTCAGTTGGAAAGCTTTCTGGAATAGTATCACAACCCTGGAACCTCTGGTATCTCTCGTTGTGAAAGTCAGACCAAAGGCTGAGTATGTCTCACCTGCAAAGCCCCGTGAGGTCCAGCAGCTCGTGCTGACAGCAGGTTGTAAAACAACATGGGGAGTGCAGAAGCCAGCATTGAGCAAGTAAGTGCTGCTAAAAAGACCTAAGAAACAACAGCTGGATGCTGCAGATGGAGAGAACCAAGCAGAAATATAGGAGCACACTGAGATGGAGAGCTTTTCTTTCTTTCTTATTGGAGAAAATCTGCCAGCTCCCCAGATGTCAGTACAGTTTGCCTACTCGCAGCTGCCCCAAAGATATACTACTGGGGTGGCCTCACAGCACTGCCCTGCAGAAACCTCAAACCAGATGAACACAGGGCTTTAGGACCTGCCACTCACCTCCCTCTACCTCCTTCACATGTTCCCCCTTCCCTTTATCCCACATCTGTACTACCAGAGTCATCCCACCTCCCCCATTGTTGCTAAAATCAGTGTGGTCCCCCTGAGAATGGCAGTGACCAAAGCTCTGATGTAGACAAGGAATGGCAGCCTCCAGTATCTCCTGCAGTGCCAGCCTAGATGTGCTGCCAGCAGAGTGAGATGAAAGACCAGCCAGGGAGCCCCACTGTGTATTTTCACTTCTATGCAGAAAATGTACAGCGTGCACAAGTCAGCAGCACAGCTAACAGTGCGCTACTCCTGCCGGGAACACAGAGGAACATCAGCCCAGAAGATGGATGACAACCATGCCGAGGCCAGACAGGATCTCCTGGATGGCTGTAGGGTGACACCAGTACAGCCAAGGACTCCCGGTGGCCCTCATCAGTCTCCGAGCCCAGCTGAGATGGCATGAGGTTTGCCTGGGAGCTGAGCTCACTTGCCCACGCCACCAGCCCAGGTGCAGGAGGTGTTAAAGGTGACTGCTCCAGGTAAACCCCAGAACCACCTGCTGTGGCATGGTGGGGAAGGTCCAGTGGCCAGTGTGCTCAGCACCACTTCAACACCTTCCTGCAACGCAGACATCCTGCCCTTGGCCATGTATCTGTGAGGCTGGAGCAGGACAGCTGGTGGCCAACAGGACAGACAGGTCACCACCGACCTGAAGCGAGCAGGGGACAGTCCATGGCACAGCTCCAGCACAGGGCCAGGGGAAAGCTGGGCCTACAGCCCCCGTATCTGCTCATTGCTACAACAGGCAACAAAAAACCACCAGGGCCACGAAGTCAGGGCACACTAAGGCACACAAGCCCACCTTGTGGAGCACCAAGACCTGTCCAACCCCTCTGGCAAACACACCGAGCCCATTCCTGCCTCCAGGAGGTACAACAGGGAATTCTGCCACTGACTTCAGTACAAACTAATTCAGCCCACCACCAAAATAACCAGCTCGGTGGCATTTGGGAGCAGAGTTATTTCAGCACAGGCTGGCGTGTGGGTGTTCCTGAGGCAGAACAAGAAAGCCTTATTCCAGCACAGCCATGGAGCTCAGCACAAACCACTCCAGCGCACGGTCCGGATGGAGCTGTAAGTGGGCAATGCAAACAGAGCAGTTAATTCCTGCTCCCTGAGCTGAGTGAGCCCTTAGCACTCTCAAGCTTAAAGGTTTCTGGTTATGTCATCTTTCTACCCATTCCTTGTCATGGTCACAGGAAGGTTTGGTCTCTACGTGCCATTAGCGAGGATTAATTCAGCATGTTCCCTGTAATGGACTGTGGGTGGCCCAGGGAAGGCAACCTGCTCAATCCTGCTAACGATGGGGAAAGGATCTGACTGCTCCTGGGGGAAACTCATAGCATTGCTTCTTTTTTTTCTAGCATTTTTCTTCATTATTATATAAAAATCAAATGACACCAGACAACTAGAACTCCAAATAGCCCCCAGGCAGCCATCACTTAAAAAAGGACATTTTCATTTGCAAATTGTTTACCTATTATTGTAACTTTTAACTTCTAAAATTCAAGTAATTGGCCTCAGTTTGTTTTCCTTTGGGATAAAAAATGAAGCAATCTTTAGCTTGCTTCTTTTTGTATATATAATGACCTTTCCTCTGCTATTGTGAGTTTCTCACTGATCTGAAGAGGAAAGGAAAAAACTGTAAACTGAAAAATAATAAGGGAAAGAAATGGCACAAAAATGAAGGCTGGAGCCAGGGAGACAACTGTGTGGCAAGAAAATAAGTTAAAGGTGAGTTAAATTGCTTTAACTCACCTCTTTTTTGTACCTAAAGGGGCAAATCTGCAGAGGGCATCCACACCCTCACAAATGGGTTCCCACTGAGTGACAAACATTACTTGTTCCAGCAGTTGGAGATCCCTACCTCAGACCTATCACCATCTATGGGAACTTCAAAAATCACATTTGCCCCATGAGAAAGAACAGACTTGCAGGGCATTGCATTTCCCAAAGCCTCAGCTGGCCAGCACTTCTCAAGGTAGCATTCCAGACCCAAATTCCCTCCAGTACCTCGTGAGACACCACCATCATTACCACCATCACCTGGTTTGCTCTGACCTCATGGGAACTCTGTGTGAAACTGGGTTGAGATCAGGTAAGTAATTAAAGTCAACTAAGCACAGAAAGTTCTGCTGACTCAGACCAGCAGAAACTCTTTTTTAAAAACATGAGCCCTGAAAACAGACATGTTTTCCAGTCAGGTGCTAGAAAGCGTATCCAGTGTAAAACACAATCATCTCTTCATTAGCACCCCTGGAGATTAAAGCTGATTCGGTGCTGCACTTTTTACTGAGCAGTCCCAATACTAAAATAAGATGCATAAATCATATTCTTAAGAAAATAAAAAGTTACTAAGGAATACAATACTGATTATGGTCTTCCGGGATTTCTGAATTCATCTGACAAGCTTCGCATGCTCGTCTAGAAATAACAAATCCTCACTGAAACCCAACTCCTTTTCAATCTTACTCAGCCAACATGTTATGCCTTTTTTATTTTTAGGGAAAAAACACATTAAAGTGATGGAGCAGCCCCTATAAAAGGAAAATCACATTTCATTAAGTCTACACTGATAAAATTCCATTAACATTTCAGTCAAGTCAGTCTTCAGAATTTTAAGATGTAACTCTAAAGGCCCCATTGATGGTTTGCTGCTGTACTCAGAAAACATTAGTACATTGTTAAAACGGCAGGAATTACCCAATAACGTCTCTTAGGAAAGAGGAACTAATTTCCCCAAAGGAGCCGAAAAAGGCAGGGAAATAAATTATGCCCCCAGTACAAAACGGTTCAGATTTTAGTTCAGAATTGTTTCCCAACTTCAAAGAAATTTGTAAGAGCACACACTAGAGAAGTCCCTTGTGCCATTCCAGCATTCAAGACTCCCAGGAATCTTAGTGACCGCGGGTGTAAATCGGCACTTGCGGGACAGAGCAGCTCCCCTTTCCCGTCCCGACCCCGGCGCAGCCTCGGGAGGGCTGCACGAAGCTGTGCGCAGTTGCACGACCGCACAAAGCTGACCACGGTTCCGTGCCCCGCAGGGACGTGGAACAGGACAGCGACCCGAGAGAAGGCGGCTTCAGAAAGGAGACGCGGGAGTCACTGCGGAGCGGCGGCGCCGGGACGGCACCGCCGCTCGCACCGCGGGCGAGCGCAGCGGCGAAGTTCAATGGGCTCAGCCGAGGGACGTGCGACCGCCGGCGACTTCACCGGCGGACCCAACTTCAGCTCGCCGGGGACCGGCCGACACCCGACGGGCTCCAGGAGCCGGGAAGGGGCTGCCCGCCGTACCCCGCTCCCCTCTCCGCCCGCCCGCGACCGCGACCGCCGGGGACCCCCCGAGAGCGCGGCGCCCGCGGACCCACCTGGGCTGAGGCTNCAGCGGCTCGGCCCGGCCAGCCCCGCCGCGGGGCCGGGGGGTTTCCTCGGCCGGTGCCGTGTCCGCGCCCTGACAGCGCTCGGGAGTGCGCACTTCCCTGCCCAGCGCCCGCCACGGCTTTAGGACTCCCCGAGGGGAAAAGGGAGTCGCTGATGTGCTGGCAGGGGCGGGAGTTTCCTGGTGACTTTCCTCTGCACGGTCAGTACTTCGGAAGCATCACGAAGTTTCGTGGCCTTAAAATGCACGTGGCCTTAAAATACACCTTTTTTTTTTTTTTTTTTTTTATATTTTT